>CP045900.1:22352232-22383899 GCA_013387185.1 Caligus rogercresseyi | reverse complement strand
ATAATTTAAGTTTCCTCTTAGGGTAGAATAAATACTTGCAGTTCGCATCTGAGGGAGGAACTAATTAGACCTCTTGATATATATTTTACCACCACCTTCAATTCTAAGTTCCAGGCCTAAAAACATAAGTGCTTAGTATTAAAACAACGCAAAAAGTTTTATTGTATAAGACGTTCTTAATTTGTAAAAAGTACAATGGATGTCAATTTTGTGCTTTCATCACAAACAAGTTTTTTGTCAGCTTCATTTAAAAGCATTTCAAGGAAAAGACTTTGACCTGATCATTTGTACGTAGTTAAGTTTTAATAATATGTCCACAATCCTAAAACCCTTGAAAAAAAACTTATTAAAATATATTTGAAGAGAGCTTTCATTTTTTTGGCTATCAATAACATGTCAAGTAAATAAATGAAAATGTAAATATAGTTCAACGAAACTGAACTACCTATTTTTTGGACTGACTCTGATATTTCGATGCAGCGTAATCTTAGTCATTTTTCTATCATTATACCACACTACACTTTGGTCATATTTCTAGAGATTGACTACCAAATTGATACGTCGACATATTTTAAAAAAATCACACACTCTGTCTTTTGTCTTAATTTTCATGTATATATGTTCTCTTCTTCAAATATTTTTACTCTATGATACATTTGTTTAATTGTAGTTTGTTAAAGAATTGACATATTTATGAACGTTTTATAAAACGCAATGTTTTTATCAATCAAATTGAATCTGTGGCAAATGGAGAATATCTCTCCAGAGTCTTAGAAAACAAGTTGCTGGAAGACTAGTCATGACAACTTCCATCTAGTCAATTGTTTTCTGTTTTTCCCCGTTTTATATTACCTTCGTGGTTTTTTTTTAAACTTTACCATTTGTATTTTTTAACTAGGTTTTACAAATTTTATACCAGCTAAGATCACTTGCTATAGAGTTATACTTGTATTAAATAAATTGTATATTTAAGATTAAAATTAGGATTTCATATATTTATGTTTATTAAAAGTACGTACTTCGTATCATTATAAACAAAAATAAATATTATATTGTTATATTGTTTTTAGAATAGTTATAATATTATATAATGAAGAAAGGGCCGAGTAAAAATACGGCCTAGGAAGAAAGGGCCCAAGATAGAAAAGGAAAATAATGATGATGCATAGAGAAATGGCCCTAGAAGAAACGATCCAAGATAGAAAAGGAAATGATCGTATGAAAAAAAATAACCCAAATAAATATTTCCCAGTCTTATAACAACACCACGGAAATCTTTTATCAAACAAACTTCATTTCCCATGTTGATAAGTTGGACCCTGCTCTCAACCAAGATAGGATAGATCACGTTTCAAAATGAAAATGATAGCTTGAGAAAAAAAAACTCAGGGGTTTCTTTTTTTCCTTTTTCAAACAAGTATCTTCAAACAGGAAATTTGTTCTTAAAGAAGCGTGTTTAGAGTATATTATTCAAACGTGTATATTGTATACATGATCAAATCTATTTGATAGTTTTGTATAAATTCAAGAATATAATAAAATAAATATCTTATAGAAAGACAATTCGTTGAATAACAGATTTAAATATTGATATATCAAGAACATGAATAAATTTAGATATAGATACATTTAGTGCAAATGGTATTGATTAATCAGTGTTATAAGTGTTTAATCATCAAAATACTACAACGGAATATCGCTTAATACCAGCCTTATGATCAGGCTGTTGGAATTTGGAACAAAAACAATGCCCTATATGCCCAGAAATATGCGGGAAAATGACTAATATGCAAAAAAATATGCGCAAAAAGGTTAAATAAGCAAAAGAAAGCCTTTTGGTAATTTATGTATTTTTCTGATGTTTTTGATGCGGCGATCCCTATTGTTTGCTTGTGTTATATTTGTTATGTTTACGTCATACTATATATTGCGTGTGGGTATTTAGCAGTGTGATTCAGAAGGAGCGTGAAAAGCAGCGTGTCCTTCTAATTAATTTTAATGATTATATACAGTCCATTATTCCATTCGAAGAGTGAAAGGCTCGCCCTTGCCGAAGAGAAGGGAAGAAGATTCGTGTGAAATTTTATCATGGGTCTTGCGAGGCGGATTTTCGTGTGGAAGACGGAGGATCGTCGGAATTTTTGAGAAGAATCTGGAGTTCCCATTGGATTTCGTCAGGATTACTGCGGATTCGTCTTGGTGTCGAGAGCATCATCGAGGATTGATTGGACACGGGAGGATTCATGCTGGTCCCATTTCTACAGTAAGCCCGTTATATGTTAAAAATAATGTATATTCAAAATTTATAAAATTTATGTCATGTAATCATTGTTCCACTGAGAAGAGCATATCTTTTACAAGCCTCTCTGTCAGACTGGTTCGCTAGTCAGACAAAAGAGACTTTAGTTTGGAGAAGACCCTTTTGCAGTCCACAGAGGTAATTGGAGCGCACGAGAAGAGCAACGGCAATTGGGGATTCTGGAGTATAATTTAATTTTTCGAAGTCCAGATTCTTCTCAAGGACATGTCAGCTTGCTGGCAAAGGCTCAACGGTCAGCTGCATCTGCACCATCTCAAGGATTCTAATGCTCTCCATCAGTGGAAGGCGCTCTTGCAGGCTTGAAATGGCAATACCAGCTGAGTAAAGTTGCCCTTGATGAATGCCAGTTGACCGGTAATTTTTGGGTCCTTGAACAGTTCTTGGCTTAGACGATGGCCAAGCTGTCGTCATTGAGAGATTCTATGAAGTGTCCAATCCCCTTGAATGATCGCCCGGGCGTTCAAAAACAGCCGGGACCCGGACCGGCTGGGACCCGGTCGTTTTCCTAGGAATATATATATATATATATAGAGAATATTATATATATATATATATATATAGATATATATATTAGTCTTGTGAGCGATCAGCTTTTTGGCGTTCAGCGTTTCCGTCAGCGTTAAAAAAAAATAGCGTTCCGTTCAGTGTCTCAATTCAATGTTGTTGCGTTCAGTGGTTCCGTTCATGTTTTTGCGTTCAGCGTTCCGTTAGCGTTCAGCGCGTCAAATTTTGAATAAAGTTTGACGTTTTTTTTTTTGAAAATAATTTCCCAAAAAAGTGGTGACGTTTTTTTAGAAAATAATTTCTGGAAACAGTATGACTTTTTTGTTTAGAAAAAAATTTCCGAAAAAAGTGGTGACTTTTTTTTATAGGAAAAAATTTCCGAGAAAAGTGATGACGGGGTTTTTTTTAATAATTTTTAAAAAGTGATGACGTTTTTTTAGAAAAGATCTCCAAAAAAGTTCAAGAAATGTTTGGAAAAATTGAACGCTGAACAAAAAACACTTTTTTGCGTTCAACGTTAAAAAAAAACAGTTGCGTTCCGTTCAGCTTTACGTTCACAAGCTGATATATATATTTATATATATATATCATCAAAATTGGTTAAAATATGCGAAAAATTTGCAGAAAAAGGCCAATAGCGTTATATGCGTTAAAAGGTCGTTTTATGCCCCAAAAGTTTTTTTAACACGATTCCTACAGCCCTGCTTATGATATTCCAACATTATAAGAATATTCATTTATATTAAATCATGAAATTAAATTATAAATTGCCCAGGAAACGAAAATTTAGGGGAAAAGCTTGCAACACCTCGACGGTTTAGTTCCTGAATGGACCCACTTTTTTGGACCCATTGAATTGCAGCAATAAAATTGTGTGCTTTGACCTAATAAATTAAGTCGTATGATAAATATTAGTTGTACGATACTTTGATGTATTCAACTCGGATTATTGCCTATCTATGAATTTGGACCTTTTTCAATTAGTTATCGTTTTCTTTATCTATATTGAAGTGAATTCTTCTGGTTCATTTTTGTGAGATATTATTTTCCTGCTCCATTTCTTCTATTTACACGTATTCGACCATTTATTAACTATATTTATTTGCTTCATTTCCAGATGGGAACATTTAATTTACCAATTCGGAGGACATAATGAAATTATTGAATACGTCATTAAGAAGGGAGACATCGTGTTTTCAAAAAATGATGTAATTAGTAAGCTTCTAGTTGTTGTAATTTAGATGCATGATATAAAATAAATTGAATATAATGTAGTCGCATAATTTCATTATTAAATTAATCAACATTATAGTGAATCATTCAGTGTTATTTAGGTGTGTTTTTCCTTATTCATAAATACTTTAAATATAGATTTCAAAATAAATGAGTTACCGAAGTATATCTTAGGGATTTAAAAAAATGTATAAAGAGGTAAAATTATTTAATATTGATCTCACTGTTTATTTTGTTCTCCGCTTACGTTGAAATATATATCAATTTGGTCCAAATAATTTGGTACGATATTATGTCGAGAAAAAAAAAATCAGTACTTTAAATTCACCAGTCTGATTAATCATCTATGTATTTAAATATATTGAGAAATAACAAACTACATGCAATCGACAAGTATACCAAACAGATATTAAAACATATATCATCCTCTAAAGAAACCAATCTAGGGTTTAAAAAAACATGATTAAGCGTAGAAAGAGTTTGAATACTAAATAATCATTTGATATTAAGAAAATTGACATGGCTTCACTTGTGGCTTTTGAGGTTTGACATCTCTCATTGGTAAGAATCTTTTCCTCCAGTGTATTAAACACCTCTATTTCCATTTATAAAATCAGGGAGTTTTTTTGGTACTCAGTGCAAGAATAAAAAAGTAAGTTTAAAGATGATTCGACCTACCAAAAAACGATGAAATATTAATGACCCACGGAAAATTATGTTTATCACAAAAAAATAATACAAGAGGTTTCGGGTGTAGTGTCGAAATGATAAATTATTTATAGGGAGTTTAATTGTCTGTGACCTCCAATGATATTTTTCAAATTGACTATAAAAATCGTTAATTTTTTCTGTATCTAAATTAATAGATCCTTCCCCTCTTTTTCTCCCAAATGATATATTACTACCAAAAAATAATATCAGTGAATGAATTCAAGGACTCAGGGAGTCTTTTAGTGGGATGGATAGTCCGGAAAATTTATCATCGCCATGTTTATTTTATTCGCCAAACCATATTTGTGAGATGTCTTAAAATGTCAGTTATATTTGGACCAATTTTCTGTGGATGACTTTCAGTAAGTATCAGGTAGGTATTACAAACACTTTGATATAAATAGTATATATTAATAATAACTAATATTATAATATTTAACATGCATTTTCACAATTGTGATGAGGATTCTTATTATTTGATTTTACTTTCGATCACAGTCATCGTTTTACTTATTATTATTTCTTAATGATTAATGGAATGGGAAAATAATGTTTTTCTTTAATGCCTTTTCATTTCTTAAATGCTTTATGCAAATTTATGATTACCCTATTAGAACAACATGATTTATACATAGATAGGCATGTAAGTATAAAATAATACGAATTAAGCTAATGGTAATAGTGATAATTCCATACATACAATTTAAAAAAAGGAATAGCAACTCGACGTGACATCGATCTACATGACATTTCAATACTTTGCCGACAAGTGCAAATGAGACACTTGTGAAAGATGAATTTGGAGTACTGCCACAATCTCTGGTCGTTAAGCTTCCTATTTATCAACAGTATCCACATAAAGTAAACAAGTTTAATATGTATGCTATGACTGGTTGACCAGTGACGACAAATAAATAGTGATGAAGGAAGTATTAACATATCTGCTGGGTAATGTATTTACTAATGGCATTTACAATGAAATTGACAAGTGATTGATGTTATATTCCTTTTTCTCGTGTTATATGTTGTAATGATGTAGAAGACTATAGAATGTGCACATTCTATGGCTTAAAACATAGAAAGTATACATTATAAAGCTCAAATCATCGAATATATACGTTCTATGGGTACAAATCATAGAATGGGCACATATAATGGATTTAAGTCATAGAATGTGATTTTTTGTTATGGAATATACGTAGCTAACTTTTGACTTAGTGTCACTTATTACAAGTAAATTTGGTTTTTATTTTATCTTACTTAGTTTTTTGTTTCTGTCCTGTCTTGTTAAGTTGAAGTATATCCACCATCTTGAATCCCCGCTCAATTTAAAATGAGGACTAGCAGTCCAGTAGTTTTAGGATATTTGGAATATTCTATGTTACCAATCTGGAGGAGGAGGAGAGGAAGTCTGCAGTCATTGAGCTATAAGTCAAAAACCATCCGTCCTAGGAGATCACCAGGCATCCTGAAGTACCTCTCAAGCACTCTTTATGTCATCATTAAGAAGAAGTTCCTAGTGAGAGGAAGATGACCTCCAGAATGATGTCCATCAGAATGTTATTTCTATCCTCACCTTCATCCACTGTTTCATCTCCAGGGACACACATCTACTTCATCAAGGATGAAGGACATGATGAAGGCTACCAGGAAGAGTATAAGCCTCCCCAAAAGTCTGGTGCTCACTTGTGGACCTTATCTGATGATTTTTTTCAAATGGATTAGAAAAAAAACGTCTCCAGGACACATAATTGGATTATATTGGTGTTCTAACTATGTTAACCAGCCACAATTAATTGAATCGGAGCAAATAATACTCAGGCACCGGTCAATCCCTGAATTTATCCTCTGTCCTCTCAATTATTAAAGACTAGGTTCCACAATCATGATCTCAGTCCTACATATTTCAAATCCTGTGACTACTACCTACATATACATATATATATATGTATATCTGCGACCACCTACAGCTCTGAAGTCATCTTTCACATCCGTTACCATGACCTCTATTGAGGTGCATATGTGTCCAGGTCCGTAGAGGACTTGCCGTAGGTGAATACAGAAAGAGAAAAAATACAATAATTGTTCAAATAAAATATACTTTTGCATATACAAAATACTAATTCAAACCTGTTTATTTCCTTGATTAAAAATATCATAAATACGTATCTAATTTTACATATCTCTAATAAATATATCTATTACTTTCTATAAGAAGCAATACATGATTTTTATTAATTTCATAAAGAACATCCTATTGAAGAAGATGGTAAATGTAAAATAGCCTTTCGTTTAATAAATAACTAAAGTAATTATTTATATGATATTGATAGACACTGACATAAAGATTATTTTCACATGCACATATTATATAAAGTTATTAAAATGTAACTGAATAGAAATTTGTGCGTGCATCTTTTTTTATATATTTATTATAAATATGAATTATATACTGAAGATTCTCTATGATACGCCCAAACATTTCAATTTGTATTTTTAAGATAGAAATGGAGCAGTTTTTTGTTGTTGTTGGTAAATGCTTCCCGGAGGCTTTGAAGGATATGTGGAATGCATTAGATTGCCTGAGAGAGAAAGGCGCCTAAAAGATAATTTGCTTCAATCAGATAATAGCTGTAAAGTGCGTTGTTATAGAGAGGCTTACGATAATACTGCCTCTTAATAGGAGATCAAAAGCCTTACACATAAAATGATAGGTCTCCGATCGATAAGATCGATTATGTGGACATGAAAATGGCTCGTAGAAAAGGCTGGCCATCTTGAAGAGAGAAGTCCTTTTGAACCATTCTCACTCTTTTGGGTATATTGATGAAGTGTCAGTGATTCTTTCGAAGGTCCTTTTGACAGGTGAATCCTGGAGTAGAGGACATAATTCACAAGCAGAAGATTACACGAATTGTTAGAGGTGAGGGATATTAAGAGCTGTATTGGAATCCTGATCTCGACAATGAGAGTCACTGATAATATGATTACACCCCTGTAATTATAATTATGCAAGAATAGAGGGTGAATTTAATGATGAACATGTTAAAAAACAAGACGTTTTAAAATAAGGTTAAGATGTGTGATAAAACATACCTGACTTCTATTCAGTGACGTCATCATATTTTATTCTTTCCACAATATATATTTTTCTTTCCCTCCAACCTCACTGGAGGTATTAGTTTGTTTTTGTTTCTTCTTTTCAGTGTAAGAACGTTTCTGTAAGAACGACCATAATATTTTAATTTCGGACACGTCTCTCAAATCGCAGAGTATTCAACATTCTATAGCAAATATATATTAGAATATACACATTCTTTGATTAAAGCTATAAAATGTGACACATTCTATAGTTTCTATACATTCTATGCAAAATAATATACAAATTTGTGAGGAAACGACATATAAAATATTAAATGTGATAGTTAGGTAACAGTTGCTGTGGTAAAGAACTGATTATAAATAAAATAATTATGGGGCATTCCATAACAAACCCTCAATAATAATACCTACATATATTCTTATATAGTAAAACCTGTGCTCTAGCGTCCATCTGTATTTTATGTAACACGACCACCAGTCTATAACATTTTGGGTTCTCTTGAATGTGCCACATTATACAAATTAATTGTATAATTAAAAACATGTATTCAAATATATAGATGTTTATAATCATTTACACAAAAGTAAAGAAAATCTATTAACGAAAAATAAGGAAAAGTATTATACTTTGGTGAAAACAAACACAATTAAAAGTAGAAAATGATGTTAAATATATGTAAACAATTAATTTAAGTTTATTAAATCAAAGATTACAACATAATAAAGTCTTGGAATACTTAATAAAATATTCGCAACTCACCTGTTTTCTTTCATATCGCCCGATCATTGAGTCTCAGTTCTGAAAGGCCATTCCTTTAGGCAAACAAAAATTATTTAGGGTCAAAAGATAGTTTATCGATATTCATCCTCAACTAATATCTTTCCAACAAACCCTATGCAAGTACATAGATTTATTTTTAGTCCTCATATTTGAAACGTATTCAAACAAATCATTACCTAGAGGTATTGAATTTCAATATTTATTATTAAGAATAAATAGATACTGAATATATATCAATATGTATATTATATATTTTACTTAATCAATCATTTTGAAAGGTGCATCATTTTCCAAAAATGTACGTTACTTATAAATTTTTGATGATTGATGGATTTTTTATGTCGTCTATGGGACACATATTCATGTTTTAAAAACTTATGTATACACAAATCTGTTTGATAATAAATACTCGTGGTTCTATGTAAGCTTTGGTACATAATGAATCCTTATTACCTCCGCTGAAGGAGGTATTGTTTTCACTGGCGTTGGTTGTTTGTTTGTCAGCAGGATAACTCAAAAAGTACGGAACAGATTCGGATGAAACTTTGTGGAGTTGTTGAAAATGCCAAAAGGAACAAGATTAAATTTTGACATCTCTGAGAGCAGAATTAAGATGCAAAATGAGCTAAATACTAATAAATATTTCAAGTTAGCCTACTCTGCCAATAGATGTCGCTGTGCTGTGAAATCGGGTGCCGGGAGCGTCTTCCTCTCGAATTTTCCGTCGAGGGGAACCCTCCCCCGTCCCTCTACGCCGCCTAGTCGTGAAAAATCCGCCTCGGAAGGCTCATAAGGACCCCGTGACGGCGGAAGTTTGCACTCTTTGAGTGTATATATGCCTCTAGTTGTATTTGTGTTACAACCGTTGCAAAACTTTTTCATTTTTATTTCTTTTTTATTTTGGTGATAGCGGATATTTGTATATATTGTAGTACTGGTCGTCCAGTGAGTATTTTGGGTGACACACCATTGCAACAAATCAATTTTGAGTTTATGCTGTGACCGAAAACTTTTGTGTTTTTTCCCAATTCTATCAAAAAAATAGTAAACCAATCGATTTAACATATATTACTTTTCCTTTTATGTTCTCTTAAGTTTTTTTTATCTACTTGGTTAGATAGAATTGCACCCGAACTTGATATAAATGAGCATTATAAAATTAGAATTAGTCACTCGATACAAGGATTTTACCAATGAGGTTGACCAAAATTGACCTTTACCTCTCGGGAGTTGAACATCAATTTTGGTCAACCTCATTGATAAGATCCTATGTTCGATAGACTACTTTTCCTTTATGTTAAAAAAATTCCATACTTATATCATCATCAAGAATAAAGCATAACCAATCAAACCTGTATATATATAGAGGTCTTAGTCTCTAACAATCACTTTTTTGGGTTCCCTAGATTGACACCTTATAGACAGGTTATACTACTCTGAATATATTTATTATTCATTCTTTCAGAAACCATTTTATTGTTTGGAATATATATAAACATTTATATATGCTTTTTGATTGATGAAGTTATGGGAAATCATGTAATTTTATGTCTTTCTATCCTTGTTTTTCAGTCAACAATGATTCATTTGGCCTCTCTGAATCATAAAATGAGTCTTGAGGAAGTCATGGAGGCAGCCATCCTCAACTCTGCATATTCATTGAACCGATCAGCTTCCCATGGATCCCTGAAAGCAGGGAAATTCGGAGATTTCCTTGTTTTAAACGCTCCAAAGTCATAGAGATATAAAGACATAGAGAGTTCATTGGATTCTTCAGAGAAATACGTCATTGTGTCCGAATACAGCTGAACGATGTTTCTCTGCTATTGGAGGAAATGAAACACGTCATTGTGTCCAGAATACAGCTGACCGATGTTTCTCTGCTAATTGGAGGGAATAAGCTCTCTATATCTTTAAATCTCTATATCCAAAGTAAGTACGTAGAAAAGTCTAACTGGTCTGAGCAAGTTACACTGAGATGCAAAGTAAATTATTTGCTTTATTGAGGAGGGCCAGAGTGTGTCATTTGAAAGTGTGTGTATGTGTATCATTCACTAGATTTCTTTGAATGAAGGTTGAAATGAGTATTTTGATTTCTTTTTATATAAAAATGCCTCTCATAATTAATTGTACTCTTGGATCTTATTTAAAAAGTAAACATAATATAGACATCCTTATAAAATACAAATTAATATCAATTTAATGATTGAGGGTTTCAATTTTTAATATAAAGTTAATTATTTTTGCTGTTAAGACATTTAAAAGTTTATATCGTTTATTTTAACTTTAGAGGATTTTTTTTTCAAAGAATGTTTAATTTTTAGCATGCAAATTACTTTACGCATTTGCTGGGATTTTATAACTTTTATAGCTATTATACATAGCTAAATGGTAGATAAATATTATTTTATGAAACAATTTACCCTTTTTTTCTATGACAAAATATTATATATTTATATATGTATGTACGTATATATATACCTATATAAATACATCAGAAAATGACCGGGTAACCGGCCCGGATCCCGGCAGTTTTTGTTTGTCCCGGCCCGGTGTCTAAAAATCACCAAGCCGGGACTTTTTGAAAAACGAATTTTTAAAATGAAAAAAAATATTTACAAATTCTTTTGATAATTTTTTATTAGGATATACTTTTCTAAAAAAACCGTCGTCACTTTGAAAATGCCGAAGGAAAGAAAATATATTAAAGTCCCGGCCTGACCCGGCGTGGCTTGAAAAATGTAAGTCCCGGCCCGGGTCCCGGCGAAAATAAGTGTCCCGGTCGTTCCCGTATATATATATATATATAACTAAAATAATGAAGTCATTCTATGAAGCCCCAATATAACACCGAGTCAAAGCATTAGGGAAATGCTCTCAGTCACAGGATTATTTATCAAACAAAGGATATACCAAGAAAGCATACATATTTACTTAGAAGACATAGAACGGTGGCAACTGCACTTAGGCTTTCCAAATAGAAGAACAAAGGCCTCGATTTGTATAATGAGATAATTCTATATAGATTTCTAGATTTTTGTAATGGGGTATTTAGATCCCTTGATCATAAATAAAAATATACCTTGGTAGGAAGGAAACGTAGGCCTCAAACGCCAACTGTTTGTAACCGAAACATTTTTTTAATTTGATTCATAGCTTTTACTAGAAATAATAATAGTTTTATTGTGTTGTTAAACAACTTTAAGATTCAGGATCCTTTGAGGAATGCCAAAGTACTTTTCGTGTGTTTAATCCATATTGATTAAATTGATTTAAAATTTGCTTACTTCAATCAGTATAACTTGGCGTATTCCATTTGAAATATTTATCTAAAAGTATTATTTCTATCCAATATTTCAATCAGAGAATCTTCTATGGAAACTGTGCAACTTAATAGTAAGACTATGTCTTCATGAAGTATTCTATTTAATGAACGAATTTGGATGAATCCTTGCCACTAATTAATTATTGTTTTGGTGAATCATTTAATTTCATTTACTCCTATTTACAATTTTAGGCTTTAATTTCATGAAATGAAATTTAATTAACCTATATAATGAAGGATTCCTGATTAAGGAATATATGTTTGGCTGGTGTTTCAAAAGAACTATTAGACTATGTAGTGTGTATAATCGAGTATATTTTGCCATTGGGCATATTAGTTACATTTGTAACTAGTCTAAAATAAATAAATAAATAAAAACAGTAAAAATATGTTTGATAGAAAAACTAAGAAGAAATAAAATAAAATATGGCATGGATTATGTGGGCACGCTGCGTCCAATGGCCCTAGCTGCGGTCCTTGCAGCGTGAAGGGTCGTGGCCGACCTCAAAGCCTTATACATGTTCCATACCGATATTGCGCGGCCGTCTCTCTTCTGAGTGGATACGCTACTGGAGTGGTGGACCTCATGGGCCTCCTCGGGATGGGGAAGACGAAGTCGCCAACGGGTTCCTGGCACCGCCGCCACCGTCGTTGGAGTAAAAGCCTTTCCAGGTCTCCAGGGCCACTGCCCTGTGGTGATAAATTATATCAGTATAATGTTTTACATTTTAACAAGTTCCTTATTGACTTGCCTAATGATGAATAAGTTTTATGTTTATAAAATACTGGAGAAAAGCATGAATTAAAAGAAAAAGTCACTATTTTATGAGTATAATTTAAGTTCCTCTTAGGGTAAGAATAAATACTTGCAGTTCGCATCTGAGTGGAGTGAACTAATTAGACCTCTTGATATATATTTTACCACCACCTTCAATTCTAAGTTCCAGGCCTAAAAAACATAAGTGCTTAGTATCAAAAACAACGCAAAAAGTTTTTTGTATAATGACGTTCTTAATTTGTAAAAAGTACAATGGATGTCAATTTTGTGCTTTCATCACAAACAAAGATTTTTGTCAGGTTTATTTAAAAGCCTTTTCAAGGAAAAGACTTCGACCTGATCATTTGTACGTTGTTAAAGTATTAATAATATGTCCACAATTCCTAAAACCCATTGAAAAAAAACTTATTAAAATATATTTTGAAGAGAGCTTTCATTTTTTTGGCTATCAATAACATGTCAAGTAAAAAAATGAAAATGTAAATATAGTTCAACGAAACTGAACTACTTAATTTTTGGACTGACTCTGAATATTTCGATGCAGCGTAATCTTAGTCATTTTTCTATCATTATACCACACTACAACTTTGGTCATATTTCTAGAGATTGACTACCAAATTGATACGTCGACATATTTAAAAAAATCACACACTCTTTCTTTTGAAATATATATTTTCATGTATATATGTTCTCTTCTTCAAATATTTTTACTCTATGATAAACTTTTGTTTAATTGTAGCTTGTTAAAGAAATGACATATTTATGAAAGTTTTATAAAACGCAATGTTTTATCAATCAAATTGAATCTGTGGCAAATGTAGAATATCTCTCCAGAGTCTTAGAAAAATAAGTTGCCGGAAGACTAGTCATGACAACTTCCATCTAGTCAATTGTTTTCTGTTTTCCCCGTTTTATAATACCTTTCGTGGGGTTTTTAACTTTACCATTTTGTATTTTTTAATTACGTTTTTTACAAATTTTATACCAGCTAAGATTCTCTTACTGTAGAGTTATACTTGTGTTATATAAATTGTATATTTAGGATTAAAATTAGGATTTCATATATTTATGTTTATTAAAAGTACGTAATTCGTATTATTATAAACAAAAATAAATATTATTATAAAACAAAAATAAATATTATTATTTAATATTATTATTGTTATATTTATTTTAAAATAGTTATAATATTATATAATGAAGAAAGGGCCGAGGAAAAATACGGCCTAGGAAGAAAGGGCCAAGATAGAAAAGGAAAATAATGATGATGCATAGAGAAATGGCCCTAGAAGAAACGATCCAAGATAGAAAAGGAAAATGATGACGTATGAAAAAAATAACCCAAATAAATATTTCCCAGTCTAATAACAACACCAGGGAAATCTTTCATCAAACAAACTTCATTTTCCCATGTTGATAAGTTGGACCCTGCTCTCAACCAATATAGGATAGATCACGTTTCAAAATGAAAATGATAGCTTGAAGAAAAAAAACCTCAGGGGTTTCTTTTTTCCTTTTTCAAACAAGTATCTTTGGAAGTTTGTTCTTAAAGAAGTGTGTTTAGAGTATATTTATTCAAACGTGTATATTGTATACATGATAAAATCTATTAGATAGTTTGTATAAATTCAAGAATATAAAATAAATAAATGTAAATATCTTATAGAAAGACGATTCATTGAATAAACAGATTGAAATATTGATATATCAAGAACATGAATATATTTAGATATAGATACATTTAGTGCAAATGGTGTTGATTAATCAGGTGTTAATCATAAAAATAAATCATAAGAATATCGTTTAATACCAGCCTTATAATATTCCAACATTATAAGAATATTCATTTTATATTAAATCATGAAATTAAATTATAAATTGCCCAGGAAACGAGAATTTAGGGGAAAAGCTTGCAAAAAACAACCTCGACGGTTTAGTTCCTGAATTGGACCCACTGAATTGCAGCAATAAAATTGTGATTTGACCTCATATACTTAAGTCGTATGATAAATATTAGTTGTACGATACTTTGATGTATTCAACTCGAATTCTTGCCTATCTTTGAATTTGGACCATTTTTCAATTAGTTATCGTTTTCTTTATTATCTTGAGTGAATTCTTCCTGGTCCATTTTTGTGAGATATTATTTTCCTGCTCCATTTCTTCTATTTACACCATATTCGACCATTTATTTAACTATATTTATTTTCTTCATTTCGAGATGGGAACATTTAATTTAACAATTCGGAGGACACAATGACATTATTGAATATGTCATTAAGAAGGGAGACATCGTGTATTCAAAAAATGAGTAATTAGTTAAGCTTCTAAGTTGTTGTAATTTAGATGCATGATATAAACTAAATTTGAATATAATGTAGTCGCATATTTCATTATTAAATTAATCAACATTATAATGAATCATTTCAGTGTTATTTGGTTGTGTTTTTTCCTTATTCATAAATACTTTAAATATAGAATTTCAAAATAAATGAGGTTACCGAAGTATATCTTAGGGATAAAAAAATGTGATAAAGAGGTAAAATTATTAATATTGATCTCACTGTTTATTTTGTTCTCCGCTTACGTTGAAATATATATCAATTTGGTCCAAATAATTTGGTACTATATTATGTCGAGAAAAAAAAATCAGTACTTTAAATATCACCAGTCTGATTAATCAGTCTATGTATTTAAATATATTGAGAAAATAACAAACTACATGCAATCGACAAGTATACCAAACAGATATTAAAACATTATATCATCCTCTAAAGAAACCAATCTAGGGTTTAAAAAAACATGATTAAGCGTAGAAAGAGTTTGCATACTAAATAATCATTTGATATTAAGAAAATTGACATGGCTTCACTTGTGGCTTTTGAGGTTTGACCATCCTCTCATTGGTAAGAATCTTTTCCTCAAGTGTATTAAACACCTCTATTTCCATTTATAAAATCAGGGAGTTTTTTTTGGTACTCAGTGCAAGAATAATAAAAGTAAGTTTTAAAGATGATTCGACCTACAAAAAACGATGAAAATATTAATGACCCACGGAAAATTATGTTTATCACAAAAAAATAATCCTTATTCCCTCATACAGAGGTTTCGGGTGAGTGTCGAAATGATAAATAGATTTATAGGAGAGTTCAATTGTCTGTGGCTCCAATGATATTTTTCAAATTGACTATAAAAATCGTTAATTTTTCTGTATCTAAATTAATAGATCCTTTCCTCTTTTTCCCCCAAATGATATATTACTACCAAAAAAAATAATATCAGTGAATGAATTCAAGGACTCAGGGAGTCTTTTAGTGGTGATGGATAGTCCCGGAAAATTTATCATCGCCATGTTTATTTTATTCGCCAAACCATATTTGTGAGATGTCTTAAAATTGTCAAGTTATATTTGGACCAAATTTTCTGTGGATGACTTTCAGTAAGTATCAGGTAGGTATTACAAACACTTTGATATAAATAGTATCCCTATTTAACATGCATTTTCACAATTGTGATGAGGATTCTTATTATTTGATTTTACTTTCGATCACAGTCATCGTTTTACTTATTATTATTTCTTAATGATTATATAATGGAAATAATGTTTTTCTTTAATGCCTTTTCATTTTCTTAAATTGCTTTATGCAAATTTATGATTACCCTATTAGGCCAACATGATTAATATTTAGATAGGCATGTAAGTATAAAATATTACGAATTAAGCTAATTGGTAATAGTGATAATTCCATACATACAATTAAAAAAAGGAAAGAGCAACTCGACATGACATCGATCGACATGACATTTCAATACTTTGCCGACAAGTGCGAATGAGACACTTGTGAAAGATGAATTTGGAGTACTGCCACAATCTCTGGTCGTTAAGCTTCCTATTTATCAACAGTATCCACATAAAGTAAACAAGTTTAAATATGTATGCTATGACTGGTTGACCAGTGACGACAAATAAAATAGTGATGAAGGAAGTATTAAAATATCTGCTGGGTTTTGTATTTACTAATGGCATTACAATGAAATTGACAAGTGATTGAAGTTATATTCCTTTTTTTCTCGTGTATATGTTGTAATGAATGTAGAAGACTATAGAATGTGCACATTCTATGGCTTAAAACATAGAATGTATACATTATAAAGCTCAAATCATCGAATATATACGTTCTATGGGTACAAATCATAGAATGGACACATTAATGGATTTAAGTCATAGAATGTTGATTTTTTGTTATGGAATATACGTAGCTAACTTTTGACTTAGTGTCACTTATTACAAGTACATTTGGTTTTTATTTATCTTACTTAGGTTTTTGTTTCTGTCCTGTCTTTGTTAAGTGTTAAGTATATCCACCATCTTGAATCCCGCTCAATTTTAAATGAGGACTAGCAGTCCAGTAGTTTTAGGATATTTGGAATATTGTTACCAATCTGGAGGAGGAGGAGAGGAAGTCTGCAGTCATTGAGCTATAAGTCAAAAACTATCCGTCCTAGGAGATCACCAGGCATCCTGAAGTACCTCTCAAGCACTCTTTATGTCATCATTAAGAAGAAGTCTCTAGTGAGAGGAAGATGACCTCTAGAATGATGCCCATCAGAATGTTATTTCTATCCTCGCCTTCATCCACTGTTTCATCTCCAGGGACACACAATCTACTTCATCAAGGATGAAGGACATGATGAAGGCTACCAGGAAGAGTATAAGCCTCCCCCAAAAGTCTGGTGTTCACCAGTGGACCTTCTCTGATGATTTTTTCAAATGGATTAGAAAAATAACGTCTCCAGGACACATAATTTGTGATTATTTTGGTGTTCTAACTATGTTAACCAGCCACAATTAATTGAATCGGAGCAAATAATACTCAGGCACCTGGTCAATCCCTGAATTTATCCTCTGTCCTCTCAATTATTAAAGACTAGGTGCCACAATCATGATCTCAGTCCTACATATTTCAAATCCTGTGACTACTACCAACATATAAGGGAGGCCTCTGCGACCACCTACAGCTCTGAAGTCATCTTTCACATCCGTTACCATGACCTCTATTGAGGTTGCTATGTGTCCAGGTCCGTAGAGGACTTGCCGTAGGTGAATACAGAAAGAGAAATAATACAATAATTGTTCAAATAAAATATACTTTTGCATATACAAAATACTAATTCAAACCTGTTTATTTCCTTTATTAAAAATATCATAAATACGTATCTAATTTTACATATCTCTAATAAATATATTTATTACTTTCTATAAGAAGCAATACATGATTTTATTAATTTCATAAAGAACATCCTATTGAAGAAGATGGTAAATGTAAAAATAGCCTTTCGTTTAATAAATAATAAAGTAATTATTATATGATATTGATAGACACTGACATAAAGATTATTTTCACATGCACATATTTATATAAAGTTATTAAAATGTAACTGAATAGAAATTTGTGGCGTGCATCTTTTTTATATATTATTATAAATATGAATTATATACTGAAGATTCTCTATGATACGCCCAAACATTTCAATTTGTATTTTTAAGATAGAAAATGGAGCAGTTTTTTGTTGTTGTTGGTAAATGCTTCCCGGAGGCTTTGAAGGATATTTGGAATGCATTAGATTGCCTGAGAGAGAAAGGCGCCTAAAAGATAATTTGCTTCAATCAGATAATAGCTGTAAAGTGCGTTGTTATAGAGAGGCTTACGATAATACTGCCTCTTAATAGGAGATCAAAAGCCTTACACATAAAATGATAGGTCTCCGATCGATAAGATCGATTATGTGGACATGAAAATGGCTCGTAGAAAAGGCTGGTCATCTTGAAGAGAGAAGTCCTTTTGAACCATTCTCACTCTTTTGGGTATATTGATGAAATGTCAGTGATTCTTTCGAAGGTCCTTTTGTAAGGTGAATCCTGGAGTAGAGGACATAATTCACAAGCAGAAGATTACACGAATTGTTAGAGGTGAGGGATATTAAGAGCTGTATTGGAATCCTGATCTCGACAATGAGAGTCACTGATAATATACTGATTACACCCCTGTAATTATAATTATGCAAGAATAGAGGGTGAATTTAATGATGAAAATGTTAAAAAACAAGACGTTTTAAAATAAGGTTAAGATGTGTGATAAAACATACCTGACTTCTATTCAGTGACGTCATCATATTTTATTCTTTCCACAATATATATTATTTTCTTTCCCTCCAACCTCACTGGAGGTATTAGTTTTGTTTTTGTTTCTTCTTTTCAGTGTAAGAACGTTTCTGTAAGAACGACCATAATATTTTAATTTCGGACACGTCTCTCAAATCGCAGAGTATTCAACATTCTATAGCAAATATATATATAGAATATACACATTCTTTGATAAAGCTATAAAATGTGACACATTCTATAGTTTTCTATACATTCTATGCAAAATAATATACAAATTTGTGAGGAAACGACATATAAAATATTAAATGTGATAGTTAGGTAACAGTTGCTGTTGGTAAGAACTGATTATAAATAAAATAATTATGGGGCATTCCATAACAAACCTTTCAATAGTAATACCTACATATATTCTTATATAGTAAAACCTGTGCTCTAGCGTCCATCTGTATTCTATGTAACACGACCACCAGTCTATAACATTTTGGGTTCTCTTGAATGGGCCACATTATACAAATTTAATTGTATAAATTAAAAACATGTATTCAAATATATAGATGTTGTATAATCATTTACACAAAAGTCAAGAAAATCTATTAAAGAAAAATAAGGAAAAGTATTATACTTTGGTGAAAACAAACACAATTAAAAGTAGAAAATGAACAATTAATTTAAGTTTATTAAATCAAAGATTACAACACAATAAAGTCTTGGAATACTTTAATCGAAAAATTATTTTTTTGAAGGTACTTTATTTGCTTAGAGTAATTATATAAAATACATAAATAAACATTAAAGTTTAAAATTAAAACTATAAACTTAAGTCAACAACAGTTAAATAAATATGCATTTGAATAAAAAACACTTTATATTACAACGGATTAAAGGAAACGCAATGACAAAAGAAATTTAAAAAAAGAATACAGAAATAACATTGGCTTATACTTTTAAAAATCTTTGGTATCTTTTATATTGGCGGGTAGTCTTCGAAGAAATTTCTGGCTCCATTGCGCTCCATAAGGATAACACTTTATTAATTTGCCGGTGTAAGTCCATTGGGTCTCCGAACACAGGGAATCTTCATTGCTAAAACCGAATAGCGTGCGGAGGAAGAAATTAAAATTGCTCTAATGGAGTGTTGATCCAGGGGATGAGAAGTAGCCAGATGTTCAACTAAAGACTTCGGATGCTTGACAAAGCATATTCAATGGCTTGTGGCTTTGGGTTGTTTGAGCCTTTACAAGTTGTTCCGAATAAAAGAATGGGAGTAATATACTTTTCCGTTATACCTCTAGGATTGAATTAATAAAATGTCTTAAATATTGAGGGCAGGACAGAGAGCAAAAGCATGATATACGGAGTTATAAAGCTTTCCACAATCTTTGCAATGCTAATAACTATGTATATCCATCCAGAAAAGATTTTCCCTGATAAAATATATCGTTGAAGACGAATAAAAAAATGCCTGTCCCTTCCACAGTATTCTCTAGGCAGCAGCGAGGGAATAAGAAGACGAACTTATCCTACCATTCATGAAGTCGGTGCCAACCAAAAGCCATGTAATATGATGGTGTTGAAGAGAATAATTCCGCCATTCCTTATCTGGATACCTAGATAAGTTGATATTAATTTTTGGGTAGATCTTGGTATGACCACTGAAAGACTAGTCAGTCCAGCACCCATTAATTCTTAGGTTTTTTTGAGTGAAGGAACGTAGCTTGGATGAAAAAGTTTGGGCAGCCATATTTCTTCTTCCTCAATAGCTCTCTCTGCAAGCCACGGAATGGCTGTAGCCTTATACAATGTTGCTGGTACGACCTTGAAGTTATACAGGTCAATCCTTTTTTGAAGTTTTAGTTTCCTCCATCTTCTAATATTATTATGTTTGAAGGATTGAAGAGACAACCATGACTTCCATGGGACATGTGACTTCCAAGATTTCAACTTTGTCACAACTGATAATGATGCTACCCGAACATCGTGAGTTGGATTCCATTTTCTATGGGAAGAACGGTGTTTTTTTTAGTATTAATCAACCCCGACCTTTTTTCATACGTCCTTTTGTTTAAATTTTTGGGATTTATGAAAGTGGATTTGATGGTCGTACAACCAATTAGATCATTATTAAGTGTAAATGAAGTGTTTATTTTCCATATCACCAACTTAGGCTCACTTAAATCCACAGCGCTGTAGAAAAATGAATTATACAGTTTTAGAAAAAGTTAATGGATATCCTTAGACAAGAAACGTCCCTTTATCTATAATATGCCAAAAATCTTTTTTTAATAAAAACTCATAATAAGGGTTAAAATAAAATAATCTTATAAATGTTTGAATAAAGTAGATAGTTATTATTTTATTTTTTATATGTGAGCATTTACCCAAAGGTTATGCTTATGTATTAAACCCGTCCATTAAAAAATATTCTGCTTTATAAGGGTGTTGGTATCTTTACATACTTATCTTGATTACTTTATACTAATCCTACCAATATATTTATACATGTTTCTCTACAAGGGATCTTTTTTTTCTATCTACTACCTCCATATATTTTGTTTGTGAGCTTTAGCTAAAAAAATATATACTGTTTAATCTGTAAACAGGGAGTACACTTCTTCTGCTTCGGTGTACGAAGGAACACTAGACACCTGGCAAGGAAGCTTCCATAAACATAGGTTTTTGAAGTAAAATTTGATCAGGGCCATTTTCCCACATAAACATATACTATTTATTACGTGACCACATAAAAAATAAGTTTTGAAATGTTCAGTTGTATCATGGATTGTTTTTTATAATGAAAAATTAGTTTTGAAAACGTCATGACATCACTGAATGATAAGCTATGATTAACTTTCGTTTACTCAGATATTATACATTTAATATTTTTGCACTCAGGTGCTTTGAAGCCTATTGCATGTCACCAAGAGAGCCCTCATTATTATTTGATACAAATAACATAGCCTCAGGAGTGTAGTAAGGAAGCAAAAGTATAGGCATCCAATGATGCCATTTTATTTTATTAATAACACTGCATTTTATGTCATACTTTCTCTTATTCTCAAGGTAGGTTAAAATAAGGTAGAACGCTTTTAACCAAAGAAAGTAAAACAACAAACATTGCCACGCAACCTACCTCATAAGCACGACGTTACATTATGCAGAAAGAGGGTCTATTTTATAATAAAAATGTTAAATTTATCGTATTTAGCCTTTAATTAGATCATAGAGGAATTTATTATCTAATTCTATTAAAAAGTGAAAAATATTACATTTTGTGAATATTTATAAATTTTTGATGATTTAAATTCGCTGACATTATCCCAAATATTTCTTTAAAAAGTAAACTTTTCAATCATTATATGATAAAACCATAGATATAAAAGATATAGAGAGATTATTCCTTTCAAATGTTTCTGTGTGTCCAATATAAAGAAAGTAATTTGTACTACGTCATCTACGACGTAGTTCAAATTACTTTGTTTATAGTGGACACACAGAATCAGCCGAAACATGGTTCTCGCTATTGAAGGGAATCAGCTCTCTATAACATTATATATCTATGGATAAAACACATAAAAACCAACGAAATTAATTATTCAAAACAAAATACTGTTTATAATCAAATATTACATAATTGTTATTACAAAGACATTTAGAAAAAAAGTTAAATAATTTATTGGAGCATTCAATTAATCCACTGCTTCATTTTTGCTCTCTCTTAAACTTTTTCTATGACTAGCTTTTCCTCTTGAAGGCGATTTTTTCATATTTTATTTAGAGAAATGCAACGAATTTTAGCAAATTTATTAATAGCTTCCAATGGAACCGACGGCATCTTTGACAATGATTTTGAAATTCTTTTGACAAGGTTGTCGTTCCTATCCCCTTCCATTTACTATAAAATTATTTGAAAAATTTTGTTCACATTTCCTCATGGCCTCTAAAAAGATCCTTTTTGCTTTTTTTAATTAATTGAAGCCATTTTTTTGAAAGAGTAAGATGCACTAAGGATAATTTGAGTAGGGATTTATACTTATTATATATAATAAAAGTGATTTGTTTATGTTTTCTGCCAGATGAAACGATAAATTTCGGAACCTAAGTTTATACATTATGAAACGGTGGGGTGTTGCTTATTCTAAGATATTTGAGAAAAATGCTTTTTATGATAGCTTAAAAATCAGCTCTCTATATCTTTATATCTCTATGGATAAAACACATAAAAACCAACGATTTTTATTTTGAATAATTATGATTGTAATTATTATTATTATTTTGCTTAACAATGCTTCTTTTCCATGCATTACATGCTATTTGGATGTGTACACAGAAGGAAAGTAAGTCTGTTTTAGAATATATGTCATATTTATTTTGTGGAGAATTTAAGTGTTTGTTTTTGCCTGTATGTTAAAGGCAATATCTTTTTTCCTTTTTTTTCAAAATGTGTAACGGCTTTCCTGAAAAATAAAGACTAACAACACTAAGACTCGCATGTTATATACCTATTAAAAAGAAAAGCTCACTGATGTAGATGATACTTCAGTAAGTTTATTTATCTCTTAAAACTTAGTTCATTTCAAGCAAGAACATCCAACTATCTCATTATGTGCTACCTCTCTTTATGGCTTTGTTTATGTTTGTGCGCGTAAGTGTAAAGATCATCCCCACCATCATGTCTCAGTCATACTGAAGAAGATCTCGATAGCCTGTGCCGACTGTTCAACAATGAGGGAGAGAGGGTATGGTCAGGTCAAAAATCTGGTCTATAGATTGCTTTTTTTAATATTGCTTCACCTATTCTCAAGTCGATAGGTTTTGAATAGCGTTATATTTCCGAAGTCGATAAATCGGATATATTTTATATTGGCCCATGTTTGTCTTATATCGTTCAGTGAAATACGTTGGAGATCATATGGCTTTTCACCTTTCTTTTTTGTAAAAGACTTTTAAATTATAACATTGCATATAAAAATATATGAATCACATTTCAACTTAAATCCTATATAAAGTCAATAATCAAACATCTCTCAAACAAACTAATTGCCACAATGAGATAGTATTAAATAAGTAAATTCACAGTCAATGATGAGAAAATCGAAACAGAGCATAAGTTTTCACATTTACTATTCTTTTTCGTATAGGCCAAAAGATTTTACTAAATTATGAAAAAATTACATCACCTTATGAAGTTTACATTTACACAAGGTTTAAAACATTACTTTATTATAATAATGTATTAAATACAAAAGTATTACATAAATGCAGTCAAAGCAGTATTAGCGATCACCTGTCTATAGCAGTAGACAGGCCATAGTGAGCCACGGATTCCCTGCAAAAGAAAAATAAAGTACTAAAACCTTCACTAGTGAAAGGTTGAACTGCATATCGTATTACTTACATGTAGAAAACTCAATACAAATTATTACACAGGGCAACAAAACAAAAAAGTTTTTGGGATATATCAACTGATTTGAATACATAATGGGTCTTTGATAACTAAATTAAAAACCGTTTTGCTCAATCAGGTCAGAATTTTTTGAAATTTTGAGTTTTTTGTTTTCGATTTTCAACTTTTAGACAAAATCACAACTTTTTTGTTTATTGAGCTACAAAAATGGTATGGTGTTTTTGGAAATGGCATGGTCATATTAGTGGGGGCGGAGACTAGTTTAAGTTGAAAAAATTATCAGAGAGGTCCAAAAATTACATTATTTTTGGGTAAAATGACACAATTTTGCATATTTTTCAGTATACATATTATTTATATTACAACTTCTTAGGTAAAACAAAAATTATTTTAAGCTTTTCATTTCTTACTATACAAAAAACACATATCAATTGAAAATGCATGGAATTAATTACTAGCAGTATAAAACTTCTCTCTAAAGATCTCCTCTTGTGCTGCAAATTAGGATAGTCAAGAGCTATGCTCCAGCAATAGTCAGCCATCATGTGGCTATCCCATGTTTCTCCGGTACCTCTTCTACATGTCCCTCATGTCCTGGTGAAACCTCTCACCCTGCTCATCACTAACACTTCCAAGATTTTCAGGAAATTTCTCCAGGTGACAGAAAAGGAAATTAAGTTTGATGCTCATGTATGCATTTAGCTGCTTTTAGCTCACAAACATACTGTTTACAAGCTTCACATAATTGCTTGACTTGTTGTTTCCAAGAAAATTATCCACAACCAAGACAAAGGAACTCCAAGCATTATACACAATCTGGTTCATAATAAAAACAAACAGATGATCATTCATTAGCTTTCGGATCTGAGGATCATCACAAATTCCAGCCTTCTTTTTACTCAGTCCAGGGAAAGCATCACAAATATATTTAAAACAGTCTCCATCTTTGTCTAGGGCTTGACAAAATGTTTCATTAATCCTTAATGTGAAGAGGAAGGAAAATGATCTTTGACCTCTCCACCAGAGGCTCAACAGTAACATTTTCCTCTCCAACAGTCATATGAGTCCTCTCTGGCCACTCCTTTCTCACCCAGTGTTCCTCCCTTGCCTATTATCCCAGTGAAAGAGAAAGTAAGGGATTTCGGTTTCTTTTAGTTTGGTGACATGAGCAACTGGAATGGATCGATATTATATCCATTATGGGGCAGAACAACTTTGAGACTGTATTTATCTCTTATTCTGTAGAAGGATTTTGTTGTACCAATTTAAAGCAGATTATTCTCACTTAAGTCTCTCGCAATGTCATTAATTCATCCAGGTTGAACTGCTTCGGCTAAGATGTTGTACCTTCAATGTGTATATCATCATCATTGTGTGAACTATCACATTGCAACTGCTCAGTCGCACTCTCATCATCTGTAACATTTGGAAGTGACTAGAACACTGGAATTCACTGTGGGGCACTGGTCTGATAGCAGAATCCAAGTTTGAATACTTTAAACTCTTTCTGTTTTTTTTAAATTCATACCTATACAGTTTATATCGCAACAATGGTAATCATCTGAGTGGGTTTTTTGGTTCTCTCCACACCATAGGTACACAAAAACTTGAGTTCTTCTTCTTGCTTAAGACCATTATCTAAGTTGTGTAATGCAAGTGACAAACACAATGGGAGGGGCCCACTCTTTTATCATTCTTTAGGAAACACAATTTTAAATATTGGAAGCAATTTGGCAAAAAACTGTTTAAGAAAATATCTGTTGATTTATCTTTAATTTGTCCTCTCAAAACCTATCTCCGCCCCCACTAACATGAGTTTTCCATTTCCAAAACATCCATACGAATTTATAGCTCTATAAACAAAGTTACAAAAATCGCCCGAAATCGGTCAAAATATTTTGGCTTTTTTGAGCCTCTCTGATAATTTTTCAACTTAAACTAGTCTCCACCCCCCCTAATATGACCATGCCATTTCCAAAAACACTCATACCATTTTGTAGCTCAATAAACAAAAAAGTTGTGATTTTGTCTAAAAGTTGAAAATCGAAAACAAAAAACTCAAAATTTCAAAAAATTCTGAGCTGATTGAGCAAAACAGTTTTTAATTTAGTTATCAGGGACCCATTAGGCATTCAAATCAGTTGATACATCCAAAAAACTATTTCACTGTTCCCCAGTGTAATCATATGCTGTAAGGATTATCTCCAATTTTTTTGGGAAAATAATATTTATAAAAAATGGTGTACAACATCTGTATCATTTTTAATAAAAAACACTTTTAGTTAGTTTTATCACCTGCTTCTAAGAAATGTTATGGTGTTTATTTGAATTTACATTTAGATTATAAGCCTAAAGTTTCCTTAAAGAGAATAATATTGGTACATAAGAACTTCATACAACATGTACACAGCTGCAAATGAGAAACATGAGCTTTTAAAATGATACGTTTTTCTTACATGAATGTCTATTTCAACAGATTCCTTGTGTAAGATAGTCTAATAATTTACCTCATACAACATATTTTCTTAACGATGCGTAAAAATACACAACACAACCTTCCTTAATATTTTAAGAGAGAAAGGAAGTGTTTTTTAAAATATTTTTTTTAAATATAGAAGTTTAACACAAGAAAACCATAAATATAATGTACAAGGAAGTATAGTACATAAAAAGATCTATCCAGTCGGATTATTTACATATATATATATAATTAATTACTCGTAAGATAAATTTTCAGTAGGATTGTGAGAATGGCTTTAGGAGAACTTATATAACCGTATATCTGTAGCGTAGCTATGTATATTTATATATATATATATATATATATATTATTCTTAAGAGAAATTTCTGTGATTGTGAGGCTTAGAATGGCTTGTATATATATTAAATAATATATATATATATATATCAGAAAACGACCGGGTACCCATCCCGGGTCCCGGCTTTTTTTAGCGTCCCGGCCCGGTGTCCCGGTTTTTATACACCGGGCCGGGACATCAATATTTTTTCAATATTTCGTTTGTCATTAAAGAATTAAAAAATCATCACTTCAGAAACTTTTTTGAGATTCTTTTTAAAAAAAAGTTGGCACTTTCTGTGGAATTCCTTTTCTAAAAAAAGTCTTCACTTATTTTGGAAATTTCTTCACTTCAGAATGTCGAAGGAATGAAAAAATATATTTATATTATATCCCGGCCCGGGTCCCGGCGAAAAAAGGTGTCCTGTCGTTTCCGATGATAATATATATATATATATATATATATATATATAATTGGTTACTCGTAAGAGAAATTTCTCTCTGATTATGAGGCCTGGAATGGCTTTAGGAGCACTAATATAACTGTACAATATATCTGATACTGTCCATCCCAACATTGGGTCCGGGCAATGACAAGGGTCCCCCCAACCCACCGCTCCACAGACCATGGAACGAGCTTTGGGACTTCCCACAAAAGCTCCTTGAAGCCTACTGGAAGGAGGTCGGTGTAGGCGGGCCTCTGGTAGGGAATCCAATAGTCAAAGTTGAGGTTCCACGGTCCATTCTCCAAAAAGAGGCCTCCAGACGATTAAAGTGTCCTTAGCTTGAAAAAAGTCAACCATCCCTCCATTGTTCTCTTAAAGGCTTCCCTTAGGAAATTCTTTACAGATGGCGTCGCTATAAAACAAAGGAGAATCTATATCAAGTATCTAACCGGACAATGAATACTAAAACTATAAGGAAAAGAAGGCTCGTGAGGAAAATACGATGAGGGATCTAAAAAGGAAAAAGGATAATACGCGTACATTCTCCCCTTTCCTTATTAATTTCATAACAAATTATGATTTGAGAACGAAATATATCTTTTTTCTATTTACAAATTTTATGGACATATATTAAATAAACATAGATACATTTAATACATTCTGCAAAATTATAATAACATACATATGTTTTGTTTATTCTCCTTTAAGTTTTTCAATCTCTTATAATTATTTGTCATATTTTGACTGCTTGTTTTTCTTTTGTTTTTGTAAATTTGATGATTGATTTCCGAAACATAATTTTTGGACATACAATTAAAAAATTTAGCAGCGATTTGTGGAATAAATTTTTCAAAGGAATGGTCTTCTTCGCATTCTGCTAAATAATTTCCAAAGCGTAAGTATCATTTTCCAAAAGTTTAATAAACGAAAGAAAAAAAATATTTTTTGAAGAAAGAAATCAACTCTTTGGAGATACTTTTTGAATTTCTGAAAAAAAATGCATAAACAAAGAAACACGTTAACAAAAAAGAACATCAGAAGGACGAGTCAGCCCACCTCGATTAATTTGATCTAAAAGTTTACTTTCTATTGGATACCACAATTACACAGGGCAACAAAAAAATATTTTTTGAAAATAGTCCAGGGTTTTCCTGCTGAATTAGACTAATTTTGATGCTCTGAGTCCGAAAATGACCTTGGTTTTGCTCAATCAGGTCAGGTTTTTTGCTACAGAAATTTTTAAAAATCGATTTTTTGTAATAAAAAAATTCTGTGGATCATCAGCTGAGAAACCCCTGACGATTTTTTCCCATTTCCTCAAGAAATAAAAATCAACGTATCCAAATTTATTCAGTTTTTATTTAGTCCATCAAATTTTATAAGCACAATTATCATAATATTAGTATAAGAATGTGCGTTACATGACACAGAAGTTCAGAATTCACGGCATAAATCGGCGTTTCTTCGATTCCCGTGTGTGAGCAGCTGCTGTGTTGTCTCGCTTCAGCGACCAGCAGTAGTCCGCCATCATGACTGCGTCCCACCTCCCCTGGTACCTCTCCTCTATTTGGCGCATGTCCTGATGGAACCTTTCTCCCTGCTCGTCGCTCATCGCCCCGAGATTTTCAGGAAACTTCTCCATGTGTGAGAACAGGAAGTGCATCTTTATACTCATCAAACAACCGAGTTTTTGGAAGGCCTCTATCATGGTGCTAATGAGTCTGGCGTGGTTTGCTGCCTTCGTGTTCCCCAGGAAGTTGTTCACCACCTGCACAAACGATTTCCACGCGGCGCACTCTAGCGTGTTCATGGAGTTTTGGAACTCTGTGTCCTTTATAAGCTTCCGTATCTGTGGACCATTGAAAATGCCGGCCTTCACCTTCTCACTGGTCAGTCGAGGAAAGGCTCGGCACAGGTAGTTGAAGCACCTCCCATCCTTGTCGAGAGCGCGCGTGAACTGTTTCATTAACCCAAGCTTCAAGTGTAGCGGTGGGATCAATATCTTCTCCCGGTCAACAAAAGGTTCGTGTATGATGTTTCTCGCCCCAGGTACTAACTGATCTCGCGCCGGCCACTCTTTCTTTACATAGTGCTGGACATAGTGAAGGCAATGAATATAAAGGTAATGTGAATATGAGAGAGAATCTAAGAGGCAATATTGTCACTACGGAGTCCTTGGGAAGAATGACTGAAATTTGCTAAAGTATATAACCTTCGTCGGCCTAAATTCACACAAACATATATTAAATATTAAATAAATTCTACACATATTTATGCACATAAATTTATGATAAACACAAATAAATTATTTATAATATTATTCGTGTCTGTGAATTGTAATTCGATATATTTTTCACGAATAATATGATTGAACTCAAAACCGCTGATATTAGAATATGTATAGCTCGTCAGGTAGGCCTATGGCTGTATCTCAAAAAGTTGACCTGATGGAGCAAAATCAATGTGATATTCGGACTCAGAACACCAAAATTAGTCTAAATCAGCTGAGAAACCCCTGACTTTTTTTTGGCTGTTGACCAGTGTTATAGATGAGTGTACATACAGGACACTAAGAGCAGATGTGGGGAGAGATGCAGGGGAAAATGACACTAAGAGCAGAGGTCCAGGTGAGACCCAGATGTCTCACCTAATAATAGAATATAGTATTGGATGGTATCCAATACTTTCATCATTGGCCTCTGAAATTTGGACAGACAAAATGGCCACGAGACACGAAGTTATTATAAAAGTTTTTCATAATGTGAACAGAATCTACATAAATAAATACATTTTCCTATCCGGAGTCAGAGGATGATGAATAAAAGTATGATGCTTCAATGGCATAATTCTATGGAATATGTTTTCTGATTCACTTTGTGGGCGTCACAAATGGTGGCTCGAACAATAAATCCAATTTCCGTTACAACTTTGATCACTTGATCAAAGATTATCTTTTTAATTGTTCCAGAATTCAAAGTCGAAACAGGTTGCCATAACTATCATGTCATGATAAACTGAATGTTGGTTCTTAATCATGACAAAATAGGGTCTTAGTTACTTGATCACATCCACTCCAGCAAAATATTCAACTCGTTTGTACAATATGTTTCGTCAAAATTATACAAATATTTTTATCCCTATTTTGACTTAGAGCCATTGAAGCGAGCTTTAGGTAAGTTATTGTAGAGTCAGCCAATCCAGTTCTAAATTCAAAGACGAAGAAAGTTCCGTTAGGCGACGTATTGTAGGAGGAGGTTGAGGTGGAGGAAACGCTTTGGAGGAGGCTTTTTTTGAATAGTAGTGCCGGAAGATTTGGAAAATTAGAAGGGACGGCATCTTTTTTTAATATCTTAAGACAAAGAGTTTTTCCAGATCTGTCTGAACGTGATGGATTCTAAGTCAGTAGACTCTGGCTTATAATTGGAGGGCATGAAATGACGTCACACAACGCAGACGTATTGAAGGTATCTTATTTTTTCGCGGAACCGCTTTGTCCAGAGTTGGCGTAGGACCCATCTTGGGGACATATGAAACCGTCTCTTTTCCCCCTCATTGCCCTTTGCTTTGTAGCCACTATTGCAACCCGGAGCACCAAACCTTCCCCATTATCGTCTAGTTTGAAGATAAATAGGTAGTTCTAAAACGATCCTCTACACACTTCCACTACTTCATTCACGCGCAATAAATAAATTAGTCCACCCACTTTGTATTTGTGTTTTGAAGGTTGCGTAACTTTACCATTCCTGATTGTTTTAGTATTCATTGACCCGGATTATCAGACAAACTACCTTTTTATCACTTCCAACTCGAGAGAAAAATTAAAAATAAAATATTGGACACAGTAAACCCCCCAACAAAGAACATATCATATTTCAAAGACATAATCTCAGGGATATGGGGGACCTCATATTAACTCCGAGGGAACAGTATTTGAAGTATAGAATCTCCTCTAGGGTATATTTTACGAGTGGTCTGCTTCAAAATGAGGGGCGATTTGTTCTTTGTGTGAAAGCCGCGCAAAACCGTTGCTCATCAGTTCCGAGATTGCTCGGATCCTTGTCCATACTATGTACATCATAAAAAGGTCTAAAGGATAAAAA
>CP045900.1:22323254-22352132 GCA_013387185.1 Caligus rogercresseyi | reverse complement strand
TAATTTCATCTCTTTTAGTAGTATAAAACTGTGTAAAGTGTGACTACAAAGTATCATATTATTGTTTACATTAGATGTTCCCTCCATCTCTTTAGTACTCCTTGGTTTAAGTAATATTAAATTGAGTAATATAATAAAAGAAAACAAAATAGAAGAAGGCATCAAAGAGAGTAACATGAGGTGTGAAGCTCCATTTGTAAACAAACAGCTCCTCCACCGGAACCAGCATTACTGATGAACAATTGGAACGCCATCGAGGATCTCTCCAAGCTTCTTCTTAGCACGCAATCAATCCCCAAGGAAGAGAGCTCCCTTAGCTCTGCGGCATAAAGGATCCCCTGGACGGTCGAGATGATGTGTTCATTTCGAAGGCACCTCATAATAGGCCGAAGTACAGACCAGCCAATCCCTAGGGTCTAATGCCACTCTCGTACACCTTTTGGATGTCTTCTTCCACCGCCGAACAAGAGGAAGGATTCGGGGACAATAAATATAATAATGTTTATGTTAAATATATATCAATAAAAATGTAAAGCCTAAAACATGGAAAATATGTTTGAACTCCTATAGCTATGATAAATGATTAAGTTCAAGATATGTAAACCTATTTCCCAAATCTGTTTGAAATCATTGATGATCATGTATATTGATTCAAATTCCCCCAAAAATATAGAAATGTGTAATATATTTCAATAATAATATGGAGAAAATGGCTGCGTACTACATAAAGAGATAACCTTTTATGGTGTCAGAAGCAATCTGAATATAAATAACTCTACTACTCACGATCGAAATCATGTGATTTGCATCCAGCAATAAGGAAGAGTTATTGCTTCTGAACAAAAATCTTATGAATGCAATGAATTTGAAAACGGAAACATTATTGGAAGAAGTTTTTTTTACCGAGGCAAAACTTTATTCACATAATATCTATCATATAATATTCGCAAAAACTAAATTAGAACGTCGTGTTATTACAATATATTAATCAGAGAATAAAAATATTGTTTTAGTAGTAATAAAATTAATCTCTTCTTGGCACAGTCAGTACATAAGTTAATAAAATCTTTATTCCGCAATGGTATATATAAAAATCATCAAATAACAATTTTAGTATTCTAAGATTTTACACATATATGCACTCTAATAAAAATTTTTGATGTTCTTAGAAGAAGTTGACTGTAAGAATAAAGTAGTCAAAAATATCAAGATATATTCCAGGGCTAAAGTAACGTATTTAAATTTGTATGATAAAATATGTTGCCATTTTAAAACCATACATGTTGATAAGATTATTTTAAATATGTACATACATACAAAATAAACCATGAAATAGAGTATTTTTATATATACTAATTTCGCATAACCTGAAGCAAAACTTCACAGTGACATTTTTTTAAATAACATATAGGGGTAAAAAATAGATTCCAACTGGTATCATATATGTTTGGACAGATACTGTAAACACATAACTAGTTTATATTAACACTAGAAAGACGGTGAAGTCATTTTGATGGGTTTTTTTACTCTAAAACTTATAACTTAAATGTAAGTGATCCGATATGCTTCAAATTTTATGACTTTTAATTAATTAATTATTTGATATATGATAACAAACTTTATTTTGTGAAATATTTAAAATTTATAAAATTTGAAGTATAATTGGATTACTGATCATTTAATCTATTACTTCTAAAGTCGAAAAACATATACCCCTCTGTGTGGTCGTTTCATTGGCTTTATATATGTGTGTATTGTTTTATACTTTGTTCCTATATTGTAGCATTTGTGTAATGTGAAACAGCCATAAATTCTTTTAAACTAAAAAAAAATGAACTGAAATATAATTTAAAATATTGCTTCGTCACTAATTTAAATCCAATAATTTTATCCTAATATTCTTTAGGTATAAGACTGAGTATATTTCTTATTATTAATTAATGTCGTAAGCGTGTAGTTGTCCACATACGTAGGGAGATTTAAAAATAATTATTTGGTGATAAGGAATCACGGAAGAACGTATAAATCCTTTTTATCAGAGAAAGAAATGTTCAATCTCGACCACCATCCGTTCATAGTTAGTTGTGTAATAAGAAGACAAAGTAGAGCTATTGTGTCATTTATATAGAATGGGTCCTCCAATGACAACATTGGGTCCATCTCATCTTTCATTTCAGATAACAACATGCTCCATTATGTCTGATTTATCGCATTCCTGACTTTATTTGAAACAACTAAATATTTTTTGTGGGAAAACATTTTTTATTTACTTTTTTTAATGAATTTCGCTTAGCTAATTAAATGATCCTCAAAAGTCTTATATATAGGGATATAAAATGATGTAATTGATGTATTATATCCAATTATAGATTTTCTTTTTGGTTACATTGTAATGGTTTAAGCCATATAAAGTCGTTATCACACACACATTATATAATAACCACAATTTTTTTAACATAAACAATCTACTTCATTAATAAAAAGTCTATAAACTTTAAGTATTTCGCAACCTTTACATTATGGAGTAACTCTTTAATTTGACTTTTTTTTTTTTTACCAATTTTGATCAGCATCATATTCACTGTTATCTCAAAAGGTTACACTAATGCTTCAGAGAAGTTCAACCGGACACACCATCAACCCATTGTTTGATTAACAAAATCCTCATGAATCCTCTGAAAAGATCTTTGAACCCACAAATTAACTTCTCGGAGTAAGGAAGAACCCCAATAAAAAAAGCATTCCCACAATTGATCCTTGAAATAATTTTAGCATTTTCTTTATTACACTACCCTTAATATAAGATACCGGGGAAATGGAACTAGAGGAGAGGTTCGGGACCTCCTTGGGTAGAGAAGACTTTTTTACACTTTCGGCCAAGGAATAAAAATACTGTATATACGCCGTCAAAGCAAAAGAGAAAGAGATTCGCGGATCCATACTAAACATAGCAAGAAAATATTAATACGACTATGACTGTTTTAAATTATTCCTTTATTTGTATCTTATATTTTTACCATATCTTATGCCCCATTAACGTCTTTCTTCTGTTATAATTTATTTCTTTGTTTGAGTTATACATTATTACTATTTTACATGTAAGATGTCCGGATAAATCAAATGAAAAATATAACATGCCTCTGGGCCAAAAAAATAAATAAAAAGCAGGGGACCAGATCCGATGATTCCCTTGGGTTCAAGGAGGCATTCTTCATCATCTAGCTATAGTTTAAAGGTTTATTACTGTATACCGTATACATACATATAATATTACAAAGACATAATATAATAGTACAATACATCATCATCTAGCTATATGTATAATAATATATTGCATCTGCCTTGATTGATTTCATGCAGAAAATGAGTATGCCCTCAACAAAACAATCCTTTAGCCCTAACTTCCTATTCAACCCCCAATTCCCTCCTTGCATCTCCTCATGCATTCCATCCCCTCACATTAATCAATCTATAGTGTAACAATAGACTTCTACCACCTCACACGCGACATAAGACTTTGACTTTGATGCAAAGTTATAAATAGTCGTGTGCGGGCATCAACACAACAAACTAATATTATATTTCCTCTCTATGGTTGTATAATAATTTGAATACATTGACATAACGTTCATTGAAGAATAATGACTTCAGGCCCATTTGCTATGCATGCATTCAAATTAAAGCAATCTGCAAACAACAAAAAAAACGTAAAAACTCCATCGGATGTTCATTTTACGGCTTTGCACTCTTTTTGTTTGTCCATGAGAAGGGGAATTGTGTAAGATTATTATTTTATTTTGAGTGGTTAATGCTCTTAGCATACATAGATTTTAGTTTGTTATATGTATATGCAATTTTGGTTCGAGTGATATCCATATTGATAAAAACATAAATTCTTAACACGTGTTTGATATCAAAAATAAATATTTTTTTCAATATAATATGTCTACATTCTTTAATATATGCTACATATTCGGTAGTTTTGAAACAGAAGTACCCTCTCCATAGACGGACTCCTGACCTTCGGTGTCGAAATAAATATAATACTTCATGTCCCTTGGCTTTGTCCACCAGAAAACGATATCAACCATTACAAATAATTTCAAAATTAGAAATTATATATGATAATTAAGTTATTATATGAAATAAATAAGGACATTAATCAAATGTTATATATTGATATTTCAAGGACTAAAATAATCATTTAAAACTTCGGTATTTACATGCATTATTATGTATTAAATTTCTTAAATACCAAGAATAACCCGCTACCTGATTTTTGAGAAGCATATTTTTTTTATTCTTTAAATTATTTGTGTGTGTGTGTGTAATCCTTTATTTAATTTAAATAATCAGCTATTTGCTGGTCCGTTTTAGCTATAATAATATAAAATATAAAAAACAAATCATTCTGTGTATATACATATACACACATATATATATATATACATTAAAAACACGTATAAAATTAAAAATACTAAATAAATAAATCCCCCTAAATTGGGGTACTGCGGCCAATGGTCCTGGCTACGTCCCTTGCCGCAGCTGTATTATTATTTATTTTTGCCTGATTGGTTCGATAGAATTGCATCCGACAGGATATAAATAAGCATTATAGCATTGAAATTAGTCACTCGAACCTAGGATCTTATTATTGAGGTAGACCAAAAATGACCATCCCTTCTCGGGAGGATTCGATCCTGGGCCCTCGACATTGAGAGTTGAACAGGCCTTAACGCACACGGCTATCGCACTATCTTATTATTCATAATAAACTCGCTTCATAATGGTCAGTTCAAAATAACTTATTGAATTATGTGAGATTGGACTTTCTGAAAATAAACAAGGTACAACGTGTCAATATCTAAGATATGAGTAAAAGTGTATTGACAACAACATTATCGACAATTATCATTTGAAGAATAGCTTGTATCTGATGACCTTTTTATGTTTACTATTCAGAAATCGGTCTCAAGCAGTTCAAAAAATCTTTTATGTCAATATCTAAGCAGAATATAAAATTTGTAAATGTGAATGTAAAATATTATTGTATTGTTTGTGAGAGGCATATAATGATTTTTTGCCTATATGGTTCGATAGAATTGCAGTATCCAACAGGATATAAATAAGTATTAGTAAGTGCAGTAATATTATAAAAAGATATTAGACAGTTAATATAAAAACCCGGAAACTCTTAAAACTTGAATCGATTCGATTCTAACAATGTTAATATCAATAATAAATATTAAAAAAACGACCAGAAAAGAAGATCGGATAAGGCTTTAAAAGATATGATCAGGTATTTTTATGCAATTGAATGATTTAAAATTAATTTATTTGGTAGATTTATAAAATAATAATATTTTCATATTTAGCTATATTTGCAGCTTAGATCATATTTGTATATTTTTAGACGGATCAAAATAAAAAGGAAGTAGATTTTTTAATGTCGTATGTTTGATTTTTTGGTTACAGTTTTCGAAACTTAAAAGCTTCTATGAGCAATGTAATAGTGCAATTATTTTAAATTTTTGTTTATTAAAGAAGTACATTTTCACAGAAAAATATGTATAATTTCCATCCCAATGTACAATTCAAGACTTTACAAAACATATTTATTATTTAATTATACCTTCTTCATTTATTTGAATGACCCATGATGCGTTCTCCTAATGTATATATAAGTATAAGTTATGGCCCTCTTAGAGTCTAATGACCCCGTTTTTATCATCATGGCTACAAGAATAAGAATTGCAATTTCTTCCCTCCCATATTGCACAAAAAAATCTTTTTGGGTGGGTTCATGAGTTATGTACTTTCAAGAAGAAGAAAAAAATAGCTTTGCTGACATTGTTTTCAAAGATATAAGATTTTTTGGCCCAATACTGTGGGCAGGTAATTAATTCTAGGAGTACATTGTGAAATAAAACTTAATTATTTTGTACGTAAGTCTTGCGACACTCGACATACTTACTTGCCTACTCCCTCCGTTCGTCTGAGCCGTCTCGTTAAACCAGTCGTTAATAGGAGTTTCTTCTAAGGTGCTGGATTATTAATAAACCCCTTTCAATTATTGATCAGCTTGAATCAAGAGTACTGTAACATATTTAGAGCTAGTTATCGGAATATTAATTGTAAATAAAGATATTTTAAGGCTATTTAAAATCAATACCATAAAGAAGGATTCCTATATCTACATTTATGTTTGTAAAATACTTTAAAATGTGCAACTCAATACAGTTTTGTATACAGAAGAATATCTTCATCTTTATTTATTTGCTAAAGAGATACATCAGACTTTTTTTTGGCTATGGAGACATTGTTCTCATTTTTGAGTTTAATACTTCTTATATTCAACAAAAAATATTAATATTGTGGACAGGTAATCAGTTCTCGAAGCAAATAGAGTCACAACGTTCATTAGTTTTTATGTAAATCTATATAAATTTATCTCCCTCTCTCTCTATATATATACATTTATATATATATATATATACAGGGTGCGGGGATCAAAGTGTCGACTAATTTAAAACTTAATAACTTGATGACGACATTATCAAATAAATTGCGCGCCAAATATGAAATATATATATCTGCTTTCGGCTGTGGATGATTTTAATACCGACTTGACATAGAAAGAGAAAAAACTGAAAACATAGAGACATCTCTCTGGCCTCTCTTTTATTATAGTATTAAACCTCACAAACCTCTCCCTTTTTCATAACAAAGCTGTTATTATTATTATTGCGTTGCATTAAACAGCTTGAGTTATTTAACTCTAGAGGAGGAACCTTGATACGGAGTTCCCCCTGTGTCCGGAGTCACTTATTCGACAGGATTCCTGGACGAGAGGAACTCCATCGTCTCTTGTCGGGACTGACTTGTTCTTATGGTAAGTAGTTCAATGCCTCCCTCGTCACGGAAGGCTCTCTAGGCTTCCTCTCAAAGCTTATTAATTCTCTTAGCATTTTTCTGGCCGATTTGACGACGAAAGTGAAGGAGGAAGACAGTAAGACCGCCCCTCATAATTCATCTAGAAGATAAAAGAAACAACTCAAAATGTATTGAATTTTTTGTAATAAATGTAAAAAATAATAAAATAATTAGTAAAAAATCTGTTATGAAAAAGGGAGAGGTTTGTGAGGTTTAATACTATAATAAAAGAGAGGCCAGAGAGATGTCTCTATGTTTTCAGTTTTTTTCTCTTTCTATGTCAAGTCGGTATTAAAATCATCCACAGCCTCTGCTTTCGATACGTAGTTTAGTTAGCACCATGGCGTCATCCTACGAGGAGATAAAGGTCTATAAGTGGAACGAAGAGCTTTTGAGGTCCGCCGTAGTCATGGCATTGCTTAATATGGAGGTGAAATCTCCAATTCAACGATTGCTTCACCTTAGGAGTGAATTTACGGACTGTTCAGCGTATCCGTAAGAAGCTAGAAGTCACCTGGGACCTTGACGCCACCATGAAGAGGGCAAACAAGGAAGAATACGTGACAAAAGTCATTGATTCTAATATTTAATCTTTTAAAGACCCATCACTACTGTTCCAACTATCCTAAAGGAGCCTTGTTATATAAAATAATAGTTAATCAACTGTCTCTTTACACATGAATAAATATATGGAATACTCCTCCGACACAAGTTCTATCAACTTTATTAATCGTGCAAGGAAAACGAACTCCTCAGACGATTCCTTTTCTTTTTTCATGCATCCATTTGATTTTTCTCTGTCAAAATATTAGTAATTGTTTTGCTGCTTTTATTTTTTTCTTTCTCTCTCCTCTTTTAGAGGGAACCAAATTACTTATTTTCTTTAAAGGTTCATTTCATCTCGCTCTTCACTCTCTCTCTCTCTCTCTTCTTCTCATTTCGTGATCTATGGTACTTCAACGTGGGAGGCCTTCCTTATTCTTTGCAATAATAAAAAAAATAATAACCCTTCTAAATACTTTCTCGAAACAAAGTTATGTAATGATAATAATAATAATAGTAGATGAAGTTGAAATAGAAAAACACACTTTTAGATACGATGTGTGTGTGTGTATTAACTTTTCAACATTTTTGAGAGGAAAATAATTCTTTTTAAGTACAGGGTGGTGGTAAGATCAAATCCGGCGGGTTTTCAGACATCCTTTAACAAGGATGACGTCATCCGATCCGCACAGCTGATTTTTTTTGCAGCAGAGAGCAACATATGATATATCATTTCAGTTGAATTTTATCATCGTCATGGCCACATATGAAAATCTACAGCCTGTTATCTGGAACGAGCAAGAACGCAGGTGTGCCGTTATCCAGATTCTTTTATAAAGGGCAACACCATCAGCAACACCCAGGTCTCTGAGCTGCTCGGATCGACAGAAGAAGGGTTTGCTGAGCTCAGGCAGCAGCTGAAAGATACCAGGGACCCTTGTGCTGTCGTCGACAGGGCCTTCAGGTCCTCCAGCAGCGCCCGCAAGGACAGGACCCCCCAACTTCATCAGGAGGGTGTCATACATCTTCGAGCACGACCCCAGCAGGTCCATCAGGGATGTCGCCAAGGAGGTGGACGTTTCTCACGTAACTTTGTTGGCCTGTGTGAATACGATTTGCGTTGTCACAGCTACAAACTCAAGGTTGGCCAGCTGTTGACGCAGAAGAACAAGACCCACTGGCCCCCTAGCTCCCCCCCGATTTGAATCCTATGGATCATTTTTCCTGGGGCTACCTTGAGCGACACACACACCGACTGGCTCACAACACCAAGGCCGCCCTGATCAACTCCATAATGAAGCAGGCCAGGAAGTTGGAAGGGGCCCTGATGGTCAAGGCCTGCTGCTACTCCTTCCGTGCCAGGATCAGGGTGTCATCAACGCAGAAGGCGGATGGATTAAATAAGCAGAATCTACACATCATCTGTACGAGCATTTTAATGTCTAAATAAATAAAATTGAACAGAAATTACGATTTTATGTGTGTATTTTAGTTGAGAGAAGAAAAACCGGGGTTTTATCTTACCACCACCCTGTATGTTATGGAATTTCTTCTTTCTCATGTTTACTCATGAAACGGTCATAAAGCATGCGTTCAACAAAGGCTGGCTCATAATTGCGAGCATAATGACCAAGAAGATATGCCCTAAGTGTATCAAATTAACGTAAGTACAGTTATTATTATAAATGCAAAAAGTCTTTGTTAAGGTCTTTTTTGCATAAGAATTGTGGACTGCATTACGGAAGACGGAATAATGCATCAGAAGTGCCTGCATGTTTGCTCCATCGATATAAAAACATGACTCCATGTTATATTTTATATGAGTTTTTGATAGAAATGAATTCTAAGAAATCACAATTAAAGGACACAGATAAAAGAATTGATTAAAATATAGATATTACAAGTGAAAATATATATAACTTCTCGCCAGTCCAAATATATATTCTAGATCATAAATGTGAATCCACGATAGACTTAAAAAGTTGTGGTTATCAATTTTCAAAGAAACATTTTCAGAACACTCAATATTTATTTAGAGAGAAGTGATGTTCTATGACACGTTTTATGATGGAGAAGTGATTTTATATAGTTATTATGGAACATTTCATGCACGTATCTTATTCGATTATAAAATTATAATTTGTTATTATTTTGAAATACTCGAATGCTATTCAAGGACGAAATTACTTGATAAATAGTAATAATTGTCTTTTTATTAATAATTATTATAATATGAAATGAAAATATATATATATATTAGTATATATATATATATATATATATATATCAGGAAACGACCGGTCCCGGCTGTTTTTTGAACGTCCTGGCCCTGTGTCTAAAAATCACCGGGCCACTACTCTAATATTTTTGTTCCTTGGTCATTCTGAAAGTTTTTATTATTTTTTAAAAACATTTAAAAATATTTTATAAAAAACGTCATCACTTCTTTTAGAAAATAATTTTTAAATTTTAAGAAATGAATAGGAAAAATTCTTAAAAAAACGTCGTCACTTTCAGAATGACTAAAGAACGAATATATTAATATATTAAAGTCCAGGTCCGGCCGGCTTCCGGCGAAAAAAGTGTCCTGGTTGTCCTGTATATATATATATATATATATATATATATATATATATGAATAATATTCATCAAAAAGTATCTGTATCTATGTATATTCCCTCTCCCCTGAAGAAGAATGGATTTCAATGATCCAAATCCTATAAGGTGATCGTTAAAAAAAACAACTCGAATAACTCGATGGAGTGAGACCAAAAAAGATATGAGCCATGCATCAGCTCAGTTCATTGACATGACCCCCTTCCCCTCTACTCTTCTTCTTACCCCGGCAAAACGGGTGCTTTATTATTTCCATATCCAATGGCTGAAGAAGAAAAAAAGCTAACTCTCATTTTGGGCTTTTAATTATCCATCTAAGAAAAAAGGGAGGTTTATCATTATTATTATTATTATTCTTTATGTTAATTAGTAGACTGGGTGGTAGAGTCTTATCAATTTTTAATATTTTCCTAAGTTCATAAATTGCCCCATGTCGTCGTCGTCGTCTTTTTCTTGGATAATGCAAGAAGCCACTTGTTTGTTTTTAATTATCCTCCATTTAGTCGATGTTCATGAACTGCAGTCAATTATGTCTATGACCTCAAACCATTCACTTCTGGACCCATGAAGAGGGCCTCATATTGAGCAACCGCATGGGTATGGGTGGCCCATTGTTTGCTCCAAAACAGGGGTTGCCAAGTATTTGGAACGTCACGGATACAACAGCTCATATATATATATATATATATATCAATACGAAAAACAAAAAATTGGTTCAAATTATTGTCTCCAAAATATATATCAACATATATATAAATATACAAATTCATGTATATATTTAAATATATATAGATGTATATGTTTAAATTCAATAAAAAATATGTTTCAAATTATTTTCTCCAAATATATTTCAACATATATATATATATATATATATATATATATCAGGAAACGACCGGGACACCTTTTTTCGCCGGGACCCGGGCAAAACCGGGTCGGGGCTTAATAAATATTTTCGTTCCTTCGAAATTCTGAAGTGACGACGTTTTTTGAGAAAATAATTTCCAAAAAACAAGAGACGACGGTTTTTTTTAGAAAAGATTATTTTAAAAATTCATTTCTAAATAAAACGTCCTAACTTATTTTTTAGAAATTATAAAAAAATTATGAATGACAAACGAAAGAAAATATTGACGTCCCGGCCCGGTGTCTAAAAAACCGGGACACCCGGCCGGGTACCCGGTCGTTTCCTGATATATAAATATATATATATATAATTTTTGTTAACTTACAACCCTCAGGATAGCGAGTCTATGAAATTATCAAGGAACTTTCGTTCGTAACTATGAGCTTAATAACTTCGTACAGTAAATTATTTCTACTACATCAATATATTCCGTTCTTTTCATAAAAGGGCTTATATTATGTCACTCTTTTTATAAGACATTGGAAATGAATTAGATAATTTATTATTCTAATATCTAACCCATATCTAATAGATGAAAAATTTAGCACACTAGAAATTATGATATTCGTCCACATTAACGATCCGATAACACAAACTAATCGTCGTTTATTTGTTTTATGTATTTTTGTGCATGTGTAAAAATATTATGTCTATGGATGTGTGAAATCTATCAACGTTATTTTCAAGGACAAACAATCACCTGGAGTAATTAAGTTAGAAAGATAAATAATTATAGTACTCCACCTTTCTGCTCAAACCCCCATTGGCGGTTGGATCATAAAGAAGCAAGTACTGATATGAAGGAATGTGACAATTGACATTCACAGGTCGGTATATGTAAACAAAAAGAACGACGTTTATGCATGCTAAATGAGCTTTATTTTCTTTAAGGAAAACACTTAATCTTTGTTATCTGATAAATGACTTTTTCTCAAGTCATGACCTAAATATTTACCGATTTCCAAATAAATATATTTTTACTTCTTCTTCCACCTCAAACCATGCATACATAGAAGAATGTAAAATACATTAGACGGCTGTTTCAAGGATTTACCGAATAACTGCAGATTGCTGTATAATAGCTTTGTTACTTTTTCCTGTAATATATATTTCGACTTAATCGATTTCTTATAAACACAAGTAATGATACTGTAATGTATATATGTTTAAATTTTTTTTTGGCCTATATGGTTCGATAGAATTCCAGTATCCGACTGGATATAAATATGCAATATAGCATTAAAATTAGTCACTCGAACCTAGGATCCTATCAATGAGGTAGACCAAAAATGACCATCTCCTCTCGGGATTCAAACTCGCGCCCCAACATTGAGAGTTGAACACGCATTAACGAACACGGCTATCGCGCTCCCTTTAAGATTAATTTTGAGGAGGGTCATATATACAATTTTGGTCTTTTTCCCCTCTTAAAACAGTACGTTTTTTTAAAGGTCTTTATTTCAATATTTCAACAGGAGATACAAAGTAAAAAGGGAAGTAGAATTATGTATAAAACTAATGTATAAATAAACATTATAGTTTAAAATTTTAGACTACCTACCAAAAGACCTAGCTACAATAAGGACATATCAAAGCGTTAAAGATGTTTCAAAATTTATATACTAAATTTTGTTAACAAGTTACAAGACATATTATAAAATAACATTTAAACAAAAAACAACAATAATCTAAAACTTTCGGTGACATAGTAAAAATACTGTTTCAGTATTTTCTTTAGATGGCTAAAATATCTGTAGGAGTGTTCATCAACTGAAATTATCCAAGTCGATGGCGTAGTTCCATGAAGACTCGCTTTATAATGTTTTTAATATAGATAAAGCTTTCATGCCAATTGTTTTTTATTTTTTATTAAGTTTGATTCAATACTTATTATTTTTCTACTTACAATTTCTGATCAGCAGAATTTTTCTTAGAATTATGTTTAATTAATAAAAAGAGTTTCGACTCATGGAACAGATATACATAGTTTTCATATTCATTTTTTTTTCAAATATGTTTGTATAGCACTTCGTAGGTAATGTATATGATAGTATGTCTCATTGAGCTTAGAAAAAGCACCCACGCGGGATTTAAGCGCCTAGGTGTGAGTGTCTTAGGGTTCCCCCTTCCATAATTCCTTTTTGGGTGATTACCCCTAAGATTTCCGTAATGGCCCATTGACTCTTCTCTCACATAAATGGCAGAGACAACAACGAGAAACCACTTCTTGGATTCCTTCAATGGGTGGGTTATTTAGTTTAACATACATATGTGTTTATGTATCATGCCTTTTAAAGCATGCCATGCCATTACGTATTTACTTATCATCCGTGTAGTATTTTTATTACTATGCCCTGCGTGCTATGTATGCTTTCATTGTTCGACCCCGTTAGCCAATGTATGGATGTAGGATCCCTATGGGTACCTTATAAGTAGTATCATATTCTCTCCTAAATGTGCCAATCTATTTGAGGTACTCATACATTCAATCTGGTTCTAGGAATATTTGTATAAAACACTTCAGCATAAGGAATTTCTGATAACGCATTTTTGTATATTGAATTATTGATAATAGGAATTTTTGATAAAGACACATTTGTATAAATGCATTTTAAAACCAAACTACTGACTTTTGGGCCCAGCTTCCTAGATTCCTTTAAAAATGCATTTTATACAAAAGTGTCTTTAAAAAAATCCTATTATCAGTAATTCATTTTAACAAAAATGCGTTATCAGAAATTCCTAATGCATAAGTGTTTATACAATATTCCTAGAACCATTCAATCCATGTTGGTGTTGGTAAAGGCTTTGATTAATAAATTTGATCTGAGTCAAAATAATATTTGTGTATTATTTAACGACTTTAACTGGATTGAAGATACTTTATATGAAGCAAACTCAATACTTTTCTAACTTAGAAATGAACTTTATGATCAATTGATGATGTATTTAAAAAATAACTCTAATCTGCGGACAGCATCTCCGAAAACAAAAGCAATTGAGTTTGCACTTACGAGATGCAAAAGCTACATCGCAGAGCATTTATCATCGGGAGAAGCTATTCAAGAGGGAGACCTAAAATCCATTGTCATATCAGCAGCAGCAGCTCGGTACATGGCACTCTCCATCAGGATTCAAGCTGGAGATTTGCGAGTGATATCCTTCGGTACTTCCCCTCCTGTTCCGAGAGGACCTCTCACCATCTAAAGTTTTTACTACCATTTTACAAAAAAAGTTAAGTTTTAAATTAAATGAAACCTATTTATTCCTAATCATGTTAATGTTATTTTCATATCCAATTAATTTCTACTTTTTTGTGAAGTGATTGTAATTATATGTGAACGTTTAATGTTTTGTATGGACTTTATTTAGTGTAGAAGTTTTAAACTATTATGTTTATTTATATGTTGTATATATACATACATTTACGTTAAATTCAATAAAGTCTTAATATGATTTAAAAATAATAATAATATTTGGTTCATATTTATTTTCAAACTGAGCTTATTTAAAACTAATCTAAATTTAATGCATTAGATTAAAAATGTTTTTTTAGACATTATAATTTATTCTTTAGATGATATATTTATATGTCTCAAATATTTACTGGTTTTACTCGCTTTTCCAGAAAATATTTCACTCGAAACATATATAGTACCCAAAACAAAGAAAAATTAGGGAGTAATATATACCATATCACGAGTAAATACTTAATCTTTGTGGAGGATTTTTGATATGGATATTTAGAATATTTTCCTCGAATTGATAATTTTTTTGCCAACATGTCAGTTTTCTTCTATCTCTCCCTCGCCTGCTTCTCATATTACATAATATGTTTAAGGTGGAGACTCGAATCTCTCAATTGAAAACAAAGGAAGTTTGATATGAAGACAAAGATTGATGTTTTTTCTATTTTTTTTCTAAATTTGAGTTCTTTTATAATTCACCTAAGAACTTTGAAGGACATTTTACGAGTGGAAAAGCTCACTTCGACTTCTAAAATTAAATGATTCGATAATGGCTCGGGATTTTAGTTTGCTCTTTTAAGTTGTTCAAACAGTAATAGAGAACCCAAAACTTAGTCATTTTTTCCACGAAATGCATGGATGAGGAATTTTTATTTTTATGCCGTCGATCAAATTTAGTTTAGCTATTAAGATGTTAAGCAATGAACATAAGAGTAATTTCCATTATTTTTTCTAAGTTAACATTATTATGCCAATGATAACCTAAGGAACATTTTGAAGGGGTCAGAATTTATCATAAAATGGAAAAACTGCGGTGAATGTTCATTTGGTCCTTGGGGTTAAATATACAAAAGCTTATGTTGTTGGCCAATGCGTTCACTTTGTGCCAATCATTTTACAAAAAAAATATTCTACACATTCTACTGTTTTTATCTTTTTCGGGGTGAAGGTAAGCATTCCTCTTCTTGATTTTTTCCTTTGAAAAATAAATGATAGCGTTCAGGCTTACAAATCAAGCATCTAACAGGACAAGACGAAGACATCTCTTGTTTTATGTTCTCAGAGTTCAGTGAAAAAACAGAGTTTAAAAGAACGTGTCATTTTTTGTTGTTGTCCAGACCACCTCTTGTGTTGAGAGAAAGGATCCTCTTGAGACCCTAACATCAAGTAATACTGGTCATGTATCGGAAGCCTGATTTCAAATATAGCAAATACATAGTCGAGTATTGTTGTGGTCGGGATGCCGACCCCATTTTGATAAAATAATCTTATCTCGTGTGTTTGAAGCTTTGAAAGTGGAAACCTCATAATCTCGGACGTTATGGTTTTTGGACGTTTGAAAAAAAACCGGAAATATTGTTTTACATGAAAGTTGAGAGAATCTTGCAAGTTTAAAATGAATGGCTATTCATTAATCAGAGGCTCAGAAATGTATCTCTGAATAAAAGCTTATATCTTACGACGGCCTAGAGTAGAAATAGACTTTAAACGTGATGATTATAAGGATATATATATATAAGTTTTTGTTCTAATCATCAAAATATAAATGTTTCAATCACTAAAAGGAAAAAATCTTAATATTTCATTATTTTATGTGAGATACTATGCTTCAATTATTTTTATAAGTGTCTGTTTATCATAAGCCTGATTGATGACGTCTTACCTTCAATAGTTTACCGCATCTACCGATATTAGTTATTGAACTTTTAATTTATAATTTTATATTTGACACTAGCTTCAGATCTAATATTGATTAAATTAATTAAAATAAACTCATATATATATATATCTATATATATAACAAATCGCATAAATAAAAAAAAATCTAAGGGGTGCGATAGCGAGCGTGTTAAGGCGTGTTCACTCTCAATGTTGGGGTGCAGGTTCGAATCCCTAGAGGGGATTGCCATTTTTGGTCTTCCTCATTGATAAGATCCTAGGTTCGATAAACTAATTTTAATGCTATAATGCTATTTATATCCAGCGGACGTAATTCTGTCGAACCATATAGGCAAACAAAAAAATCTAATAGATAAAAAGCATAAATAACTTATAAAATTAAAATAGATAAAAATAAATATTAAAAATAAAATATATACAAAACATGAAAATATTTAAAAGTAGGAAAGTGACTTGATTTAGTCATGATTTAATTAAAATAAAAATGTATTGAACGCCTAACAAGCCATGTTGCCGCTCGCCAGAAGGATGGTTGTCTGCCTCAGCTCTGCAGATGGATTCCATGTTCTATTAGGTGTCCCGAGATCACTTGACCCGCCTCTTGTCCTGGAGTCTAGGAGGACACGGAAGAGATGTGTTAAGAGCGATTGGGCCATTCCTGGCTCTGTTGGGAGCTGTAATGGTTGAATATATGGTCGACAGAAGTACATTATTCATATGTATACATATATATTCAATATATGGTATTAGCGATCGGACTTTTACCATCGTATGCAAATTATTCGTCATATATGAATCCTTAAGGACACAAATTTGATCAACTACTTTCGACAACAAAAAATCATATTTGTTCAACTATGGTATTAAGGATTGAACATTCGTCTATACATTATTAGTATCCTCCATAAAAGTAGTACGAGGATTATATAAAGGAACAAACTACCTACTTTTATTCTTCGCCCTCATTGCTCAGCTAAAAAATAATAAGAGGTCCTTCGTGAGGTATTCGTGAGTCGAGGGGGGGTACGAGACTCTACTCTAAACATAGGCATTCAAATAACTGGGCGTTAGCCCCCTTTTTCCCCCTCTCTATCTGTGGGGTAAGTACACAACAACAACCATTACTCTGGTGGAGTAGCAGTTGAAAAGTTATAGAGGGAGGTGATTATCAAGAATAAAAAGAAAATTATTATTACTATGCTTCTCAATGGATTCTATGTAGATTTTTATAACGGGGTGTGGGAGAGAGAGAGAGAGAGAGAGAGTCAGGGAAGTGAACATAGGTATATAGTTTTTATTATTATTTTCTCCTTCTGAGGTTTTATACTGCATCTGTTCAGGGATTCGAAAAAATGAAGAAAAAGAAAAGAAAATCTGGGAATATTTTTAATATTACTATGAACGACAATTGACACCTGTAGGTATTTCTTTTAGGTATGAGTGTATCCATTGCCAGTCATCAAGGTCATGAGAAAATACATTGACTGTTTAAATATAACTGCAAGTATGTATTTGTTTTTGGGAACGAACCAAAAAATATATAAATAAAAACAGATCCACCCCAATTTAGGATGATGATCTTGAAAAATATTTGAGTTTTTTTCTTCTTTATAGTGTCTATATAAGACAATAATGATTCATCATGCGTATGAACTTTTTCAATTAGGCTTGCATGGAAAAAAATAAATAGTAATAACGTTAGAAGGAAAACAAATTGTCATAATTGTTTGTTTACTAAAAACAATAATAATAAAAGGGCATACATAGTATTTGCACCATACAAAACAAATTATTTATTTTGAGTGAATTATATTTATGGAATTTAAGAAGGAATTATGTAATTAAAGTAAATTAGTGTTATGAGGACTTTTGATAACGTTAAGAATAATGTCGCTTAGATAGAAGCAAATGTTCAATTATAAGTTATTTTTTAATGGTCTTTATTAAAATTGTATTACATAGAATACATAAAAACAATTTAAAAAAGTAGGTAGAATTTTGTAAAAAAATACATAAAGAAATATTATAGTTTAAATTGATCTGCTTTAAAATACCCAAACTCAACTAAACAGAAATAATATGCAATATAAAAACAAGTTTATCTTTAGACAGTAATTTGATTTATAATGTCCATTTATGTTTTGTTTTAACGTAACCGTCTTAAGATTGTGTTTGTATCTCCTATTTTCTAGTGTATTATTATTATTTTGACACTGTATGGATTTTAGCTAATAAATAAACATCTCAACCATTAAAAAAACTATAAAACAAATCACAAAGGGTATAAAAACGGTGATATTGAATGACTATCTTCTTCAGCAAGGTGAATATAACAGGTCAGCTGATAAGTCCGAGACTACCTAAGAAGATAACATTTTCTTACAAATTCGATTTTATTATTAAACATAGTTGCCTTCGAGGGCGATACAGCGATTATAGCGATCTTTCAAACAGCTTCAAACACTGCTCAGAATCATCAATTCGTTGTTGTTTTTGGTCGATTGTGAGCTCTCGCGGCACCCACTTAGCACAGTTATTTGCATGTCTAAATATTCATGCACGATATGACCAACGCGCTCTTTCGATATCTTCAGAGTCTCAGCTATCTGGATCAACTTCACTTTACGGTCATTTAAAATCATTTTGTGGATTATTTTTATGTTTTTGGTGTAACCACCTCTTTTGGGCGTCTACTGCGTTTATCATCATTCGTGCTCACACGACCACGTTTGAATTCAGCAAACCATCGACATATGGTTGCTTTCGATGGAGCAGAGTCCGGATAACATTCTTCAATCAAGCTTTAGTTTCGACGGTATTTTTCCCATCAAAAATAATGTTTTATTAACACACGAAATTCGTATTTTTCCATTTTTTCACAATATCAAAAGTAGCTTCACTTAAAACGCAATATCTCACCAACTAGTCGTCAGACAGCTGTTATATTTATGCATGTATGTTTTGAAGGTTGATACTAGCTGACAGTCATATGAAAACAAATCCACTTGCGCCATCTATGTGTTAGTCTCGGGACTTATCAACCGACCTTGTAGTTACTTATATATTTTACGCGTTAAAAAGCACATCGATTATATATAATTTATTGTAGCTTGTGCCATTATGTATAAATTATTTAATTTTAGGTGAATTAAGTATTTGGACATGCATATATATTTTTAACAAAGATGTTGGATACTATCATATACTATAAGGAAAGCACATAACAGTATCTAATGGATATCTTTAAAACATCACATAAATCATATGATGCCTTCATTACTTGTTTATGTTACATTAATCCACGATATTAATGATTGCCTCTGTAACTAATGATTCAAAAAAGCATAAATAGTTTATTTTAAATTAATATCCAAGAATATAACAAATTATTTATGACGTCAAAAATATGTTTACTCTTTGATACAAAGACTTTCCATCAATTCAGAATTATTGGGTAGATTGTGCAATATTTTTGGATTTTAATCCACGATAATAATTATTGTCTCTATGACTAATGGTTTAAAGAAGGCATAAATAGTTTATTTTAAATTCATATTCAGGAATATAACAAATTATTTATAACGTCATAAATATGTTTACTCTTCGATGCATAGACTTTACATCAATTCATAATTTATTGGGTAAGCTACTTGCTCTTAGGTAGACCTCTACCAGCTGATACCAGATTAAGTTTGGTGTGGTGGGGCATATCTAGGATTTAAACATACAAACAATTTATTGGGTAGATTGTGCAATATTTTGGGATTTAATCAATGATATTAATTATTGTCTATATACGAGGGCTGGTAAATAAGTCCGTGACTTTTTAAATGAAACAAAGTTTTTTTGACAAAAGCTAATTTTAATTTCAACTAGTCTCCTTTGAGCTCTATACACTTCGTCCAGCGTTTCTCCAATTTTTTTATCCCTTCCAAAAAATAAGATTTCTCGAGGTCCTCAAAATATGTATTTGTTTGAGAGATGATTCCATTGTGGAATAAAATCTCTTTCCGGCAAGCCATTTTTTAAGGTTCGGAAACAAGAAATAGTCATTCGGGGCTAAATCTGGAGAATACGGCGGATGAGGGAGCAATCATAGCGTAATTCGTAAAATTTTGCCATGGAAACAACACATGTATGGACTCATGCATTGTCTTGATGAAAAAGAACTTTTTTCTTGCATCAATGGTGCTTGTACGACCACAACGAAATTCTGTAAACGACTTTTTACCATTGATATCGATGGTGCAGAGTCTCTATAGTATTTATCGAGCTTAGCCTTGTTTCAGCGATGGTTTTTTCCTGCAAAAAAGAATGCTTGATGAGCACACGAAATTCACTTTTCTCCATTTTCTACACAATTCACGAAGTTGTTTGTCTGTAAAGACTGTCAAACACAAACTAAAAGACCCAGCGTGCTCAAACTTTAACAGAAGTCAGCTGATAGATGCTTGTTGACAGGAGCAGTGTTGACAACCAAATTATAAGGACGAAAATACAAAAAGTCACGGACTTATTGACCAACCCTCGTAGCTAATGGTTTAAAGAAGTCATAAATAATTTATTTTAAATTCATATTCAATATTATAACAGTTATTTATGACGTCATAAATATGTTTACTCTTTGATGCAATAAATTTTCCATCAATTTATAATTTATTGGGTATATTGTGCAATATTTTTGGGTTTTATCATAACTTGTTTCAATCCAACTGAAATTTACAGGGTGATTCACTTAAATTGAGAGTCACATATTACAAACTACAATCTTTGTATTAAATTTTACACAAATAATTTTTAAACAAAAATGATAGCACAATGTGTAATTTACAAAATGTATTTCATTAAATTTTCACATATCCTCTTTGGCCTTCACTACAGCTTTGAACCTCCTCACGGTGGAGGCAACACAGGCAGGAATCTCTTCCTCAGACAAAGAGGCCCAGGCCTGAATCAGCTTCTTCTTTAGAATCGCCACCGATGGCCAGGACTTGCTACACACCCTTGTCTCCAGAATGGACTATATTCCAAAGTCCATTGGGTTCAGATCTGGGGAGGAGGGAGGCCACAAGTCTTTGGACCAAAAGTCTGCAAACATATCAGTGCAGAAGCTTTGAACCAATTTGCTGGTATGGAATGGAGCTCCATCTTGTTGGAACAGTAAAAGAGCCGTAGGATACTCTCTTTGTACCCATGGGACGACCTCCTCTGAAAGAAGATGCAGGTATAACGCCTGGTCGATCTTCACGCCCTCCTCGACAAAGATAATTGGGGCCTTCTTCCCGTCCGACGTCACTCCCGCCAGACCATGACTGAGGGTGGCTTTTGCCTTCTGAAGAGAGTCCTCAGCTGCACGGGGATGTCTTCCTTTTTTCTAGATAAAACCCGGTCATTCTGACTGTTGTGGGTGGCCTGGACCGTGAAAATCTATGTCTGAGGAAGAGATTCCTGCCTGTGTTGCCTCCACCGTGAGGAGGTTCAAAGCTGTAGTGAAGTCCAAAGGCGGATATGTGGAAATTTATTGAAATATATTTTTTAAATTACAAATTGTGCTATCATTTTGTTTTAAAAATTATTTTTGTAAAATTTAATACAAAGATTGTAGTTTGTAATATGTGAGTCTCAATTTAAGTGAATCACCCTGCATATAAAGCAGATCGAAATTTATATAAATTGAATCCTGCCACAAAGAAAAAAGGAAGTAATACCTATGTAATAGATTATCAGTGGCAACATATGTATATTACATAACTGGAAAGGAATTTTTTAGGCTCAATGCCCTAAAAAGTACCACAGAACCCTACATGCACGTGTGCATATTCTGTTTTTTCTCAGACACACTAACAAAAAACAAAGATCTTTTAAACACCACTAATTGAATATTTTGTGGCAGTTAAAAAGCTGAACACAAATTGTCTTTTTTGTAAGGAAAAAGGGTGTTAAGATAATTTATAATACGAACTTGTGGATTCTGTGGCTTACAGGGGTTTCGATAAGTCATGTTCACCTCGTATAAAAATATCAAAAAAAATTATCTAAAAGATTTCTGATAATGGTTTCTCAAAGAATGTTATATATTCATTAATTTTTATGTATGCTAAACATGTTTTACAATTAATAAAGTACTTATATTTGACATAATACCCAAAATAATAAAATAAATGCGTTCATAATAAGAAGCAAAACGCAAAAAACAAGGTATGCTTTAAAAAAAAACTTGATATTTATAAATATGAAACCATATTATCTTATATTTTTTTGATGCTGTAATGTATTCCTTGGCATTAATAATAACTGTTCATGTATTTATCTTTAAGATATTAATATTTATCCGACCATTACATTATATTCATATTCAAAAATTAGTCAAAAAAAAACTGTATATAATATATATAATTCCACTATTTGAATAAATTATTTCTAACAACCCATTTAAATACTGAAAAAAAGTTATATTTAATCTTATAGCATAAGCATAAATTCATTCAATACTTGAAAAGCTTGCTTTTACGGGGGAAGGAACAATTCAATAAAAGGGAGCTCGATAGCCGTGCGTGTTAAGGCGTGTTCAACTATCAATGTTGGGGGCGCAGGTTCGAATACTACCGAGAGGGGATGGTCATTTTTGGTCTACCTCATTGATAAGATCCTAGGTTCGATAGACTAATTTTAATGCTATAATGCTTATTATATCCTATCGGATGCAATTCTATCGAAACATATAGGCAAAAAAAAAAAAGAAAAAAAAAAGGGAGCTCGATAGCCGTGCGTGTAAGGCGTGTTCAACTATCAATGGGTGGGCGAAGGTTCGAATACTACCGAGAAGGGATGGTCATTTTGGTCTACCTTATTAATAAGATCCTAGGTTCGATGGACTAATTTTAATGCTAAATGCTTATTTATATCCTAATCGGATGCAATTCTATCGAACCAATTAGGCAAAAAAAAAAAAAAGGGAGCTCGATAGCCGTGCGTGTTAAGGCGTGTTCAACTCTCAATGTTTGGGCGCAGGTTCGAATACTACCGAGAGGGGATGGTCATTTTTGGTCTACCTCATTGATAAGATCCTAGGTCCAATAGACTAATTTTAAGGCTATAATGCTTATTTATATCCTATCGGAGGCAATTCTATCGAACCAATTAGGCAAAAAAAAAAAAAAAAAAAAAAGGGAGCTCGATAGCCGTGCGTGTTAAGGCGTGTTCAACTCTCAATGTTTGGGGTGCAGGTTCAAATAATACCGAGAGGGGATGGTCATTTTTGGCTACCTCATTGATAAGATCCTAGGTTCAATAGACTAATTTTAAGCTATAATGCTTATTTATATACAGTTGGATGCAATTCTATCGAACCATATAGGCAAAAAAAAAAAAAAAAAACTTAAATTTATATGAACATCAGGAGAGCGGCAATCTCACATCAAGTTCCCTTGGCATTGAAGTTATCTTTTGATTCGAATTATAAAGAGGAAGCTGACCAAATTTATGAAAATTTATATTATAGAATTAAACTATCCATTCTTGGAAATCTCGAATAATGAGTTCATTTTTTGAAATATATAGGGACAAGAGGTTCACAGCTCAGTATCAAATATCGTCGGGTAGTATTTTCTTTAAGACTCCATGCAACGAGTGCTTTACAACAAAATATCTCACGCTTTTGCTAATTGTACGGTTCTTGACATATTAAGAGAGTTGGTTTCACTAAATGTCAGGAGGGTATGCAAAAAAAAATTCCCGCCTATTCTTCTATTTGCTCTGAACACTAGTCCTCCAAAAAGGCGTGCCTTGGACATGTTTCTTCTAAGTTGTCGAAATTATATTTCACAAAGGCTAGTTAGCGCCGATTACAAATCTAAGTAAACTCTATCTAAGGGGTGGGAATTTTCAAAGATTGTTATTGTACTTTATTAATATACTATGTTTTGTTACAATATTTGAATTGTACAAATTTTTAAAAGAAAAACTACTGTAATTATCTTCTATATTGTGTTCTACTTTTTTATTCATCCGCCCATAAAATATATACAAGTACAAATAAGTAGATGTATATAAAATGATGTTAATGAGTAAAAAAATAATTAAACATTGGTTTAAAATTATTAAACATTTTAGTTTTAATATTATTGAATAACTTATATATTTAGCGAACTAATTTCAAACTACATTGTTTATATATAATATATTATGTGTAATTTCTCTGAATAAATAAAGTTTTTTTTTAAATATTCAATATATATATCAATACAATTTTTCAAATACATCCAATTACAATGACTTGTGATATGTTAAAAAAGGTATAATACAAATGAGGGTGGGTATTAAAAGATTGATAGGGAAACATGTAAATCATTATTAAAAGATAACAATAATAAAACAAAAGCCTGCAAAGCGGTATCAACTCTTAAAAATAATTATTTATGTGACATCGGTGTTTTGTATATAACTTTTAAAGAAAACCGCCTGTTTGTGACTATGTTGTTGCAGATCTAGAGTTTCTATGCTTTGGGACTAATAAATTTAATAAAAACATAATTTGTGCGTAGTATCTATATTTGTTCTGTTATTTTGTACTAATAAATTGATACAATTGTACCCCTTATCACAAGAAAGCTAGGAAACTCCTTCTTGTGTCCAAAGCTCCGTAAGAATTCCAGGTCTTATGGAAAATTATTAAAAAACTAATACGCCAATCAAGGATTTAAAATAAAGAGGCTTATCGTTTATATATGTTTTGTTTTAATAAAGTTATTTATTATAATTTATTTTGTGTGTTTGTTTATATTGATGTTGAAATTTTAAACTATATGTTTAATATGTTTTACGCAATATCATCATTTTATTTACATTCTCTTTTTTATGTGCTTGTATATATTTTTATGAACTGTAGAATTTAAAAAAATGTACACAAAATTGAAACATATTTAAAAATAAACTCTATTCACCATTTACATAGACATATAGATAGGGAAAACAAGACTCTCTGAAACTCAAAATATGGGTAGGTATCCTTGAAAAAAAGGAATCAAGAAACTTAAGGACTTCCCTTCAAAATTTGTATATTTGAAAAGCTGAGTTGATTATTATTTATAGCTATTTATTGTTATTTAAAATGAAATAAATAACCCCCACAATTTGTAATGCTTTTTTTCGGCTCAACGTTTATTTACGTAAGAAGGCTCAAAAGCTCATGAATATGTTTTTAAAGGTAAGTTGGATTTACTTACTTATAGTACATATATTCTCTACATATTTATAATATGAGGAACATCCTTTTAAAGGATTCTTTTTAGAACATCATTTTTTTTGAAGGACAAAGTTTTTCTGTGCGTTCTTTACTATATATTCATAAGTAGAATGAGTAATTTGGTGTTAAGAAGAAATGGTAAATGATAGAGCTACCAATTCTTTTGGAGCATCAGAAGAAGAAGAAGATCTCTTCTCATCAAAAGGCTGTTGAATTTGCACTGCTCAACATGAAATCATTAATTGGGAAGAGACTGACAAATACCTTATATTCGAATCAAAAGACCTTAAAGCAATTATGATTGGGGAAGCGGCTCGTTATTCAGCCCTCATCAATAAAAAAATCAAAATCATCCGCGACGTCATGGACATGGGCCGGAGATTTGATAAATTTTATTCCTTCAAATTCTCTCGAATACCTCAAACTCATCAAATCGACATTAAGACGACAACAACGTTTTATATTGAATAAGAAATCATTTTTAATTTTATATTAGTGTTTGTCTTTAGACAGTAATTTTGAACTATATTGCTCATTATGTTTTGTTTTAATGTAACTGTCCTTAAGATTGTGTTTTTTAATCTCCTACTTTTCAGTTTATTCTTATAGTCTACACGTATGGATTTTAGCTAATAAATAAACATCTCAACCCCAAGCAAAGAATTTTTAATAAACAATAGAAATAAATAGTAAAGAATAAAATGTTCATATTTGATATTTCAAAATTTTTATGATTTTGTAAAATTCCATTTAGTTGATATATTTTAAAAGATTTCCATGGACGGCAATTTGTATGTTGTTGACTTAATATCAGATCAAAGCTGTGTAACGTCTTCAGTATTGTCTGAAGTCCAGAATAGGTGCAGAAAACGCAGTTCCAATTTTGGGCTGAATGATGATCTTGAGCCTGAAGTTAGCATTGCATTTATTGACAAGGAATATGAATAAAATACTCCAATGGACATGTGCCGCAATCAACAAATCATTCATAGCATTATTTACATAAGAAACTCCTCCTCAAAACCTTCAATTTATCAACCTTGAAAGTAATATATATTTTAAGTATTATTTATTAAGTGGTTCAAGTAATGAACAGTCTTCAAGGACCTTTATAGGTACAATAAGGACTTTAGAGGGAATGGGACAATTCAGCGCCGCCGATTCAGCACCGGCCGATTCAGCCGCCAGCCAATTCAGCGACGGCCAATTCAGCTGCCAGCCAATTCAGCGACGGCTGATTCAGCGCCAGCCAATTCAGCACCAGCCAATTCAGCCAATTCGTATTTTATATAGTCCTCTTTTTGGCCGTTTTTTTTTTTGACGTTTATATACACTATTAACTTATTCATTCTTTCCAAATGAAAAAATAAAAATATTAATTGTAAAACTCTTGTCGCTCCATTTATTAAACGCATGTTCCAATAATGGACAAAAGGACTTTGCCCGCAACCTCACCAATTAAAATATTTATTATTTTTTAATTCTATATTTTTTGTCTTATAGTTTATTTATTTACAAAACTTATCAAATAAAATTACATTATCTTCATGAGAAGCTGCTTAGTTTTTTATAATTTATTTGAATATTAAATACCTACAATGATTTCGTAAATAACCTGGTTGAGGCCCACCAGGCATGAAAATTAGCTTTTTAAAGTGGAAATTGTTATCTTTGAATTGATGTGTTCACCTCAAGGTGATGCAAGTGATACTTCATTTCATAATGGCAAACTCTTTCTCATCCTTTACTCTCCATTTCTTCCAAGCAATCTATCTCGAAAAGAGTCCACGTTCGTCATCCTTTCCAATTGAACGTGAATACTATTTTTTCAATAGCCTCTAATGGGTTTCATATAAACCAGGAAACGACCGGGACATTTTTTTTCGCCGGGACCCGGGCCGGGACTTAATATATATTGTCGTTCCTTCGTCATTCTCAAAGCGATGACATTTTTTAGAAAATAATTCCTCAAAAGAATCTCAAAAAAGGGACGACGTTTTTTTTTAGAGAAAAATCTTAAGAATTTTTTTTTGAAAAAAGTGAGGATGGTTTTTTAGAAAATAATTTTTAAAATAAAAAATATTAAAGTCCAGTGTTTTTAGACACCGGGCCAGGCCGGGTACGCGGTCGTTCCATATATAAACCCTCATACTAGGACTCCTTTAGAAGATTTACCAGTAAGCCACAATTGCTGAGTCTAAATGGCTAAGAAAACTATTGAAAAACTATAAGTTTGTACTAAACCATATAATTCAATAGTTAAATTGACTTCGACTTTTGCCCCCATAGTTTGTATATATTATAGTAGGATCAAATAAACAAAAAAAATATAGTAAACAATCTATCACTATTAATAATTCATTCTGGCAATAATGGTTTGTAACTATTATTCTATGTTGACAATTTATATTCCATTTTCTTTGTTACCCCTTTCATCTCAACAAAACATGGGGGCGTAGTCAATTAAATCTGACCTTTAATTCAAGCTACATACTATATCTGAAATGCCGGAACAATATATTTGTAGGTAAACTATTTTGCAATGGTTAGGCCGAGACTGTGTAGATATAAACTTAAGCAGATATTGCTTTATTCCTTGGCAAAGGTTTTTATTCTATTCATATTAAAATAATAATATAAAATAACTAGAGGATATATACACTCAGAGAGTGCAAACCCCGCCGTCACGGGGTCCTTATGAGCCTTCCGAGGCGGATTTTTCACGACTGGGGTCGGATTGTAGAGGGAGGGGGAGGTTAACCTCGACGGAATTCCGAGAGGAAGACGCTCCCGGCACCGATTTTACAGCACAGCGACATCTATTGGCAGAGTAGGCTAACTTGAATATTTATTAGTATTAGCTCATTTTGCATCTTAATTTTGCACTCAGAGATGCCAAAATTTAATCACTTTGTTATTTTGACATTTCCAACAACTCCATCAGTTCCATTCCGAATCTGTTACGTACTTTTTGGAGTTATCCTGCTGACCAACAAACCAACAAAACAAACCCAATCCTTCGGCGGAGGTAAAAAATATAGTAAAAAAAGTGGGAGATTTGTGTTTTGTGTAAAAACTAAATAACCATTATAGATTAAAATGAATAAACCCCGTAAAGACCTTCAATTTATATGACATCTTAAAACGTAGTAAAAGAAGATCACAATACATCATTCTCTTATTAAAAAACTAAGATTTTTGTTTAAATGTCTTATAAGTTTTAATAAATTATTATGATTTCTTGGCGTAGTGCGGAGAAGTTGACGGGAGTATTTGACCGAGTACGGAACGCGTTAACCCAGATCCTCCACCGAGGATCGGACTCTTTAGAGCAAAAAGCTGTGCTTTATTAAATATTTTATTGGCGTTGGGATAATACTATTTATAAAACACATAATTAAACATTATAATATATAATTAAATATCTCATCGAAATCACGCATATCCATCATAAGTTATTATTACTAATAAACACACTAATTACCCAG
>CP045900.1:22310356-22323154 GCA_013387185.1 Caligus rogercresseyi | reverse complement strand
ATATAAATATATAAATGGACATATACCTATACATCTATAAAAATTAAATAAACATTATAGTTTATGATAAAACTCTGAAGGAAGACATTATCGATTATAAAAAACTATTAGGAACAGATAACAAATTACATGTAATGATTATTTATAAAATCCCATAATTTTTTGATTAACTTAAATAGTGACTTGATGCTGATGGGTAAAACTTTACAATGCTGGCGGCGCTGGTCAGGAGTCATCTAAAAGGGAAGGTATTTTGAGTGTGCCAGGGTACAATAACGTGCTGCAGTTGATATTATTATTATTATTTTCCTCAAATCCTCGTTCCTCACACTCGGTTGTTGTTTGTGATGCAGTTGGCGGCAATCACACCTCGAGTAGAGAATGGTGAATCCAATGGACGACTTTGCCTTGGATGACTGGGGCCAGTTTTCCAATTCGCCAACCAAATTAAACAATTCCTCTCACAATGGAATTGTCTCCACTTTTATTCAGGCCTCTCACCATTAAGAACCACAAACTTTTTGAGGATGGATACTTTTTTATATTACTGAAATACGCAATATATAAGCGATGTACAAGCTTGGCAGAGAATAAAAGTAGATTATTTTCCACTTCTCCATTTAAGCAATTGCCCAATAAACGAGTAAAGTAATTGCCTGAGAAAGAGGGGGGGGGGGGGGAAGTCAGCTCACTTCAATGACCGCTTCGTCCTTCGTCCAAGGGCATCAATTATGATTTAGATTAAATGGACACGAGATAAAAACCAGTCAGATACTAATAATAATATGACTCTCACGTTTATATTGGCTTTTCTATCCTTCCTCCTCTTTAAAAGGCTGTGTGTGAGTATATGAGTCTTTATACGAATAAATACATGAACTCACTCAAGGGAATGGCAGGCATTACATGAAATAAATAAGTATAAACCTTCTCTCATAATTTCATTATATATAAGGAACTCCTTTGAATAATAAAAAGTGGTACTATACATAATTACCATCATCCTCCAAGAAGCTGTTTATATCATGACTCATCTCCTCCATTTTTTGTATATACTGATAAAAGAATAAAATAAGAATAATAACATTTGGCATTGAGATCCATAGAATGGTAATTTTATTGACTTGAAAAGTATGTATATATATATATACTTAATTAAATTGAAAAGATGTATACAAATATTCAAATCCTCATGAAAGAGAGTTATTCATTTCTCATTCTCATTAGCGCATTGAAGTATTGAAGTTAATTTATATATTCTCTCTCTCTCTCTCTACATATCTGGGGACCCAACCCTGTCCTTGATTCTAGGTATGGTCATCATTAGTAAATAATTGTGTTGGGGGGCTTAGATAGGTATAGCATGTTTAACTTTTGCAAAAAAAAATCCAATCATATGTTCGTTTGAACGTGAAACTCACCAATGAAGGAATGGTTAACAAATATATATATATATATATATATATATATAGATATATAAATATATATATACAGAGCTGCGACTACCGAATGTAAATTGGTATCGATACTACCGACGGTAGATTTCAAATATCGAATCGATATACGATATTCGGTAGAAACTACCAAATACCTTACGGATTTACAATCGGTACGGTATATTTGAAAGTATGACTTTTGTAGCATTCACATAGTGATATAAAGATATAGAGAGCTTATTCTCTTCAATAGCAGAGAAACTCGTTCAACTGTCGCTTTGCCCAAGCGCTCCCTGTGTGAAGAACTTGAACTTCGAAAATAAAAATACAACTAAACATATAGTATTATAGACAGATACATAAATAGACATTCAATATAAGCTATGCTGTGCATAGAAACTAGTTAGATTGAAACTAGACAATAGACTGAAAAAAATCTATAGCCTTCAATCCTTCAAAATCCAAGTACATATATAATCACCAATGAAATGAAATGGTTAACAAATACACACACACAAACACCTATATATATATATATATATATTATATATATATGTCGTCGCGGTAGAGATGGAGATCAAGTAGAGTTGTTGACTCTCCGGTAGAGATCACTTCGTACATTCTCCTAGGATTGACTACGATAGCGATTTATTATATCAGAAGAATCAACGGCTCTGCTAGAAGAGAGAGAGGAGTTATATCTCTTAAAAGGGTGACGACGACTTACATTGACAGATGGTAGGACGACGATGTTATTCAAACTATATTAAGTATGTCCGATTTCTTCTCATTTTATTATTAAATTGATATTAATATATGTAGAATACAATGAATCAATGTAAGTAAAACATTGAGTCGCATTTGCTTCCTTGAACACTTAAATGAAATCATTTTCACCAAAGTATAGAGTATAGAAATTGCAAATGAAATAAGTAGTAAACATCGTAAATATAATCTCGATGTTTAAGTTTTCATCTCTCCTAGAAGGGATAAGGATCGAAATCTCTACTAGGAGAGTCAACGATTCTACTGGATTTTCATCTCTGCTGCGCCATATATATATATATATATAACAATAGAATATTAAAATTATCATATAAAAAATGGTACCTAATCAAACTGTATATTCCACTTTGCAATAAGACTACAAAACCTATGAATAGTCACTACGAACAATATAAATTCAAGACTCATCTACTAATAAAGGTTTCCAGGGAACCCTTAAAGATTAATGAGGTTTTTTTGGTAAGCACATAATCCTTAGGAGATACAAATACCACACCGCTTGACTGCCTCTACCCCAAGGTAGAGTATAGGATACTGCCTCGTCATTATACCATTAATTACAAAATGCGGCACTCACCATATGCACATACATATTTCATTTGAATTTGTCTTTCATCTCTCAGAAGAGGTAAACAAGTTTAAAGGGCGTTGCCAAAAAAAATACTCTGATTATGTAACTGTTGAAAAGGGATTCTTCTGTTATGAGTTAGGCATTTATTCCTGGTTCTCCTTGGAATTCCGTCTTATTACCATTCTAATTAAGTGAGATCTACGATGTAACCAAAAAATGATATTAAAGATCCTTAAGTTTTATGATATATTATTACAGAAGGTGAAAAAAAGTAAGTAAATATTTTTCAAGCAAATACTATTTAGCTGAATATAATATGAATATATTAGATAAAACAGACCAAATTGAGTCTTATAATTACCAAGTGATACTGTGTTTTTGACTATGGAAAAATGTCATTATTTTAACACTATTATTTGAACAGAACATGCGATCATAAATTCTAAAACATGTGTGGCAACAACTTCTTAAGATTCTCGGATTAGTATGGTGCCTTTTTTGGTTAAGATGTTTATTTAATTGCTAACATCCATACATAAAAAATAACAATACTCTAGAAAGTAGGAGATAAAGAAACACAATCTGTAGACAGTTACGTTAAAAACAAACATAAATGAACATTATAATTCAAAATTATTGTTATGATGCCTTTAAAATATCGTGATCTACTTTGAATCCACAAATATGGTCAAGCTAGATTTGTATTCTTTATCTAATACTTATGAGTGAATCCAATAATTTATATAAATATTAGCTTATCTTGTGTGGGGATCACTTGGTAATTTATTGGCCTTCATCATTGACTAAAAATACTGAAGTTTTCTAATATGACTTATCTAACCAAACAGGTTAAAAACCATGGAAAACTTGCTCTGGAGACTTCCATACGACTACGACCCCACAATCTGTTGTTGGTTGGGTTCATATACTTTCTGCATTCGTTTAAATAGTGTGGAGTGTATGTCGATGATAATTCCGATGCACGGACACATATTGCCCATCTGTCAAATTTCCTACTTGACTTGATTGAGAATATATCAAGAATGTCAATAGTAATTTATTTAATTTAAAAAAAAGCAGACTAGTCCAAGGGAGCACGAAGCAGTGTGCGTTAAGGCGTATTCAACTCTCAATGTTGGGGGCGCAGGTTCGAATACTCCCGAGAGGGGATGGTTATTTTTGGTCTACCTCATTTATATGATCCTAGGTTCGAGTGACTAATTTTAATGCTTTATATCCTGTCGGATACTGCAATTCTGTCGAACCATAAAGGCAACAAAAACTAGTCCATAGAATTACCATTGTCCTTGAAATCGGATTGATATAAAAATATCATAATCAATCATATCCATTGATATATATTGATAAGATATCAACAATATTGCCTCGAACACTGTTTATGGGTAGATGAAATGCATCTTCCTTTTAGGTTATCAGGCAACAATATATATCACCTTAAACAACTGATCTATATAAAAAAAATGGATGAGTAATGCAAGAAATAAAAGATGAGAAAAACTCCAACCCTCTTGATTCACAACTGCACAAACTGAATTTGCAGCGGTGAATCGAGAAGGAAAGCTATCCATGGAAGACCCTTTCACAAAAATATATTATGATATTCATTTGATAATAAAGATGCTTGTTCTTGGGTACACCTCTACAGGCTCATGACGAATTAAGTTCTTGTATGGCAGGGCTTATTCAGAATAAAAAAACAGTAACAATTTACTAATATAAATGATAGAGGAGATTTTTTTGTACCATAGAACAACTTATTCATCTATTTGTGCAAACAGTTTTTAAAAATCATAAAAGGAAAAAACTAACAAAACAACAATTATTAGAATTCTATGGCTAATTAATTACTTAAAGGGAGGATATTTATAATTTGTATAATAGATATATTTAAGTTTTCAGTAAATGGAGTTTTATTGCATTTCATTTTATATGAAGTTATACACATGTTGGTTGTTAAACAAAATATTTGTGATTTTTAGGGACCATGTATATAAAATAAAAAATGTTTTTTAAACAAAACACCAAATTAGGAACATTGTCATTGCTATCTCTTCTCGAATATGTCTTTGTGACTTCACATTTATAAATAATGTGGATCGTGGTCTCTTTTTTCACTTTGTAGAAGAAACACAGAGTGTATTATAGCTATAATCTTGTATCTTATCCATTACAGGAAAAATCAAACATAGTATGGGACAAGCTCTTTATATTAATATATATCCCGACAATCATATCGTCTCTGTCTCGTTGTTTGGTGACTATATGGTTCGATAGAATTGCATCCGACAATGTTCATATGTTCTATTTTTTACTTATTAGCATCTGTTTTGTATATCGTTTTGTATAATTTTATCCTGAACTGTTGAATAAAAAATATCAGGTGGTATTTGCTTTCATAATTTACAATATATTCAAGTGTTTTATCCGTTTTTAAAACATGAGCGATATATTTCAAAGTTACTCATAACTCACCATTTCAATTATATGACATTTTTTTTTGTGCCACTATGGTTCGATAGGAATTGCATCCGACAGGATATAAAAAAGTATATAGCATTAAAATTAGTCTATCGAACCAAGGATCTTATCTATGAGGTAGACCAAAAATGAGCATCCCCTCTCGGGAGTATTTGAACCTGCATCCTCAACATTGAGAGTTGAACGGCCTTATCTCTATATTGTTCTATTTGCCCAACGTATTTGTTTTGTTGTTTCCTCTAGTTGTATGTGTCAATTGTTTTATTGTTAAAAACATGAAAAATATTAAAACCATCTCGTGGCCAATTCGTCTATGATAAACTAATATTTTTTTAACTACTTGAATATCACGATTTTTTGTTTAATTTCATGTTCAGTAAAATCAAACACTTTGCCTACAAAGTTAATTATTTTTATTAATGATAGAATGTCTCATATAAAGTGTAATGTTTTGTTCATATAAAGTGTATGTTTTGTTCATAAAAGGTAATGCTCTTGCCATTCCATAGAGCAAGGATTCTTTGTGTAAGATCTTCACTTATATTCTGGACACTTTCCCAAAAATTGATTTTAAGGGCTTGATCAGATATGATGTTTACCACTAATTTTTTTGAAAATATAGTTATTCTTCCGTTTTACTTTACTCTTTTATATTTTTATCCACGAAGTAACAAATAAGCCTTATTTAGGAATAAAACAAAGAAAGGATGCAGTAAATATAAATGAGACAAGTTTTTTTTTGTGTGTACCGCGGTATAAAAGTTAGCCCCTAGACAGTTCCTTACCGAATGACAGCGTATGGAGTTCCGTTTTGGAACAAAAACAGTGTGTGTTATGAATAACAATATATTTTAACAACTGTGAACATATTGATGCCAGAATGGGAGACTTGAACCAGGGCCTTTATATATATTGAAATACAAACGTTCTTGACCATTACTCCATGAAGCATCCTAATATAAAAAGAATTATTCTTATCTTATAGCCCCGGGAACAAGCAATGCAAATGCCATACAATGAGATAGTAGACACCAGCAAGTTATTTCAAGGGCATTCTTTATCTAGCAATAGCTACATTAAATTGCAATATACATATAATCTTAAAGGTTGCAATACATTGTTACAAACAAACCGACATTTGTTTTTTTGCTTAGGGGTATCAATTATATTTGCTTATATAGTTTTGCTTATATCTGTAAGGATATGAATAAGCATTATAAGCAATACAAAAAATTAGGCCGTCCAACCTAAGATCTTTTCAAATAAGGTCAATCAAATATTGACCTGTACCTCAGAAGGAATCGAACTTGCCGTCCTCAATATTGAAACTCTCACTCCGCTAACGCTTTAACTTATGGTGTTCTAAATTTTCATTTGCCATATGGTTCGATAGAATTGCATCCGACAGGATATAAGTAAACTTATAGCATAAAATATCACTTGAACTTAGGATCTTATCAATGAAGAGGTTAGACCAAAAATGACCATACCCTTCGGGAGTATTCGAACCTGTACCTCCAACATTGAGAGTTGAACACACGCCTTAACACGCACGGCTTCGAAGCTCCCTTTTTTTTTGCCTAATTGGTATACCTTAATAAGGTTCATTATACTACATTTACAATTGTTAAATGTTAATTTCGTAAATCAGAATCATTACAATTAAATGAATTTACACAGGCCAACAAAAATCAACAAAAATAATTTAGGTCAGACTAATTTCACTAATTCTTATAGAGTTTTATTCCACTGATTCCCGAAATAGGTTATTCATTTTCAAAGTTAGTGACAAATTCAGAGCTAAATGGATTTCAAATTTTTCAGCATTTTTTCGATTCAGAGCCATTATTGACATACTAGGACTGAAGTATAGAAAAAATAAATTGCAATGATTTGATAGAGCTTAGATCAAAGTACTCATTTCAATTTTTACTTCGTCTTGGAACATTTAAACTTTAAAAATATAGGGGGTTTATGTATATCTCGGGGCATGACGTTGATTATTTTTCTCCTATTGAAAAATTAATTTAACTGTGTCTTAGGGATCTATCTAAGTAAAGTGCAGTGTCTTAGTGCAGGTTACGTCCTTGGTGACCTCTCTTGAGGCTGGCTTTGCGAGGCTGTGGACTGTGGGGGCCGTTTTTGACATTCTTGGAGGTGCCCGGAGTCTCAGCAGGGATTACGTCACTTCTCTTCACGGGAGAGGATTCAACGGCTCCAGCATTACTCGACAGTGACAAGGAAGTGCGAGTGCTTTTGAATAAGGGGGCTGTACCCCCTTTTCACAGACATTGGAACCCCTCGGAGTCCTTTCATACGATCTCATTTCCCTCTTCGAGGTTTTGTGAGGAGGGCAAGAATATTGCGTTTATTTTGTGGAGATGAATGGATCTTCGGGGATAAACCCTTCAACTGATGGCTATTTAGAAGCATTAAAGAAGAACTTGGCATCCAGAGCTATTAAGAACAGGGTAATTATAGACTTTTTTTCTACAGAGAACGAGCAATACCCTAGCAGGCCCTCAAATGTTGAAGTTGAGGACATTGTTTTTAGTGTCCTCAAAATAGAGCAGAAAAATTTACTTAGGGTCCGTATCTGTCCTGGATATAAGAATATTGTTTTGATTGACTTGAAAAGAGAGATAGACATAGGAGTTTCCTTTGCTGATGTTGAGGATGATTTCCTCATAAGAAAACCCAATGGCAATAATAGGGGAATCAAAGGAGTAGTACGAGGTCTTCGGGCTCAACGTAAGGACAAGGATGGGAATCCTTTAGTGTATGGCAGAAATGTCATAATCCACGCTCCACATGAGGACGTCACTGGAGATGATATCTGTAGTGCTCTCAAGGAGTATGGAGACATTTCAGGCCCTGTTAAAGAGTGCAGCTTCCAGGAAGGTAGACTCAAAGGCCTGATGAATGGGAACTTTTCGGTGAAAGTGACTCCAAAACGTGAGATCCCTGGCTTCCTTCCCATTAGGGGGATGAAAACAAGAGTTTCGTACTTAGGGCAAAAGAAATACTGTGCAAGATGTTTTAAGGTGGGTCACTTTTCTAAAGAGTGCACAAACAGCCCAGTAAAATGGCGAGACCATTGCAATACAATGAAAATGGAAATTGGGAAAGACTTGACAGCTGACAGCATTGAGTCCGACCCTCAGCATACAATGACAATAGATAAGGAGCATGAAAATACAACTACCGAAGAGGCTTCACCTAGGAGGAGGGACATATCCAATAAAGTAGAAAAGGACGCAAGAAATGATAGGGCTGAGGATAGAGATGGGGATCCTCCGAATGAAGATGCACGTGACGAAACAGTAGGTGAACCACCTTTTGTGGGTAGGAAGATTGATCAGAGTCAATCGGCAACCTCCGGTGAAGAAGAGGACAGTGACATATTTCACAAACAACAAAAGCCGTCTAGTATTGTCCTACCTCATCGAACCAGATCTGGGTCAATACCTAAAAGAAGTGCTCAAGAGTCGGGCTTATCACCAGATAAGAGAAGTTCCCTAAAAGTTCATAGAAACAAGGAATAACTTTAATTGTTTGCTTGATACGCTCTTTTTTAGCTAATACAATGATTTCTAATACTAATAAGCCTTTGTCAAATGAGATTTTAAGGAACATGGGTGTAAAGAGGATTGTATCACTGAACTCATGTGGTGGAAGGGATCGTAGATCTAGACATGCGATGATGAAGAGGATTTTAGGTATGAAGCCTGATATTATTTGTTTGCAGGACATTCGTTCACTAGTTTCTGCGTCGTGTCCTTCTTCATGTGGTTTGTGTGTCCCTGCTAAGTACTCTTGTTACTTTACTGGCAACTACCCAAGGAGAGGAATTGTCACCTTTGTTTCTAAAAGCCTTGGGGAATCGAAGTGCATGAGAGAATATAGATATAAAAGTGAATGGCACTGGATTGTAGTGATGTGCAACTCCGTATCATTTAATATTATCAATGCTTACGGTCCGAATGTCAAATGTTCGGCTTTTTTCCAAGCTATGATTAATAACCTCAAAAGCAATCTGCAGTCCACAATCTTGATAGGGGACCTCAACGTTGGTTTGCACAGAGAAACTGTGTCGTATCCTAATGCAAATATTTTGTTGAAGTTGACCCATCAGTTGAACCTGCTAGATGTTTTTATAAAGTTCGAAACAAACCAGGGGTATTCCTGGAGAGGAGGCAAAAAATATTCTCGAATTGATCATGCTCTACTGTCTCCTTCTTTATATGCCTGCGCTAAAAAAGCATACTATACATTCATTCCCTCATCTGATCACCGCATCCTCGTCTTAGAATTTTTTACTGCTCCTTTAAAGAAAAGTTTTAGAATACCTCAGTGGGTCATTAGTTTAGAAGATTTTAAAATAAAATTGTCAAATAGGCTTTTATCTTATTTTAACCCATTGCTCTCTGCTAAAAAATTATACAACATTTTTATTAAAATAGTTCGTGATACTACATTAGTTTTTATAAAAAAGAAGCATACTCTTATGAATCAGTTGACGAGAGAAATTGACGCTATAATGGAAAATGGAGCACTTTTTACCAGACAACTAACTTCAAGTATTTCAAATGACTTCGCAATTGCGGAAATTGCCGAAGAAGAAATGAGGAGGAAAGTTGAAATAGAACAAAATCCAACGGCTCGGTTGAAAAAACTCCTGCCGCGAGAAGAGTTTACTGCAAAAAGGGTAAAAAAGCTCCTTATTGACGGCAAAACTATCACTGATCCTCGCCAAATCCTCAATGTTTTTCGTAAAAATTTTCAAGAATGTGTTGGAGGTCCAAGGTACCATTTTCCAAGGGCTAAAAAAGTTCATTCTTGTACAGTGTTTTCCTACGCCAATATACTACATTATATCCAACGATTTTATAACAATGGCAAGGCGTCCGGGCCAGATAACATCAAAGGGAAAATTTTCACACTATGTACTCGTGACATAGTTCCCTATCTTCTAAAATTTGGAGAAGAGATGGAAACAAAGGGGAGGCTCCCTTCTGCTCTTACTAGGGGTAGAATAGCTTTAATCCCCAAGAAAGGAAATGGGACGAGCATTAGTCATTGGAGGCCGTTGACCATATTGAATGAGGCGTATCGAATTTTGGCGGGAGTTCTAGCGAAGCAGATTGAGCCCATCTTGAATAAAAAATTAAGCATGGGTCACAAAGGATTTTTGAGCAAAAGACGCATATCCGATATTTCCCGGAATATCCAAGCTGCCATTGATTCGACAAGGACTAGAGGAAAGGTCGGAGCAATTATAGCAGTCGACTTTAGTAAAGCCTTCGATTGTATTCGACATAGTTATATTTTTGAGGCAGTTAAGAAACTTTTACCCAGACGCTTTTTTAATCCAATACGGGCACTTCTTTTTAACGGATCTTCTTCTTTTAATATTGACGGAGTACAGAGTGAGTCCATTATTTTAGGTAGGAGTTGTCGGCAAGGTTGTCCTATGTCACCATTACTTTTTGTTGCTGCAATGGAGCTATTATATCGAAAATTAGTGCGGAAGTATAATGGGTTTGGTGTATGTTTTGGAAGAAAGACTCACTTAGTCGATCTTTATGCTGATGACATTACTATCATGATTGAGGGCAATTCCGTACCACAATTGCGTAAAAGAATAGAGACTATTATTTCTTATTTTAATAAATTCTCTGTCGTTTCTGGGATGAAACTTAACTTGAAAAAGACTTCTGTCCTCCCTTTAGGTCTCTGGTCTCCTGAGCCATCCACTATTATAAGTGGTTGTAGAGTTACGGATAGTGTGAACATCTTAGGCATTGAGTGGCTTAGCAATGGAGCGTCGGATGCTAATTGGTGCCAACTGTTCTCAAAGGCTGAAAAATGCTGCAAAACATGGAGGAATTTAAACTTACAAAGAAGAATTGATTTGTATAATACACAAATAATTTCCCAAATCATATATATCGCCACAGCGCTTCCATCTGTTGGGGAGAGAGCAATCCAAGAAGAGGAACACTGGCTTCAAACACTCTTTAATCATACATATCTACCTGCGTTGAAACGGCCACGTAGGCAGTTAGGTGGTGGTCTGTCCTTATTGGGAAAGATTTTACCTAGAATATATCGTGATGTTTTAAAAGATGTTTTAACAAATCCTGACCTGGAATGGAGGAGTTTTATTTTTGAGGCAGACGTTTTTAAATTTCTTATGTTCGGTACTACTCTCTCGAATGATATCGTCACTATTTTTTCGAGAGAATGGGGGGCTGCCCAAAGAATTATATGGACTTTAGCTCCATGTTTTGATTCAATGGGAACGATCGATGTCATACGGCAGAGTCATAAGAAACCTCCTTTTTTTAGGGGTCTGAAGTCTCCAAAAGAGCTAGAAAAGATTGCAATTGAGGAAGATATTTTGACCTATCATGATCTGGGCAGAGAATCTGTCTTTCATACAGGGAGATTTATCTTCCCTCTGCGCAGAAATGCGGTTAATCATCTACCTCTCACGCCATGGTGTTTTAAATTGTCAGCAGTAGCTATTGATCTCTCTGAGGTAGAAAAAATAATAGAGAACTATATTGATGTCCTTGGTCTTCCTGCATCTTGGGGTGGGGTTGTTGCTCGTTCACTGCTAGGAATTAATGATGGTCGTAAATTCACAGCCCAGTTTCAGATTTCGGCAGACCTCATTAAGTTTTATCGGCCCTGTAAGGATTGTGGGAAAACTTTTAATACTATTGTTCATGCGTTTATTGATTGCCCTGTCTTGAGCGTGATTAAATATTTTTTACTTATAAATCAAGAGTTCTTAAAAGATTTTAGACCTTCTTTTATCAAAGCAGTTTTTCTTTTTGGTGTACCATCTTTCTTGAAGGGTACTTCAAGTGAAGGTAAAGCTCTATCTGTCGCCATTGCCAACCTCAAAGCTTATATTGGTCAATGCATAACAACGGATCGATGTGTCAATGTTATTGATATGAGATCAATAATCATATCGGCTGCAGCGAGGTATGCTGCCCTCTCCCTAAGGATTCCCAAGGTCCAGGACAATATATGGAACTTCGCGTATGAAATCATAAAGTATTATCCCTCCTCATCAGCCCGACACTCCAGAATGCTAAAACGTATAATAAGTTATTATAACGAAAACACTAAGGACACGGAGAACTAATAGCTTATGGACTTTAAATCGGATTATTATATTCGTTTTTAATTATGTATGCGTGTTATCTGTCTTTGTTCATTGACTTGCTATAATATTACGTTTTGTTCGTTTATTGTGATTTTATGTTTTGTTTGGTTTTAGTATTGCTTTTTATACTTCCTAAGTAATTTGATGTTTTTAAGGTCTTAAAGAGGAAAATAATTTTAAACTACAATGTTTATTTATGTTTGTTTCAACACTGCACAATTTTCCTTTTTAATTTTATTGATATATATATGTGTATATTGTGTACGTCAGATATATTAAATAATGAAATAAAGACCTTGCTGAAGAGAAAAAAAAAAAAAAAT
>CP045900.1:22297041-22310256 GCA_013387185.1 Caligus rogercresseyi | reverse complement strand
AATCCAGTGATTAAATCAAAGGTAAGTCGCACGTGGATAAAAACCAAGAAGTCAACAACCTGACATTGTTATATACACAGATGGATCCAAAGATGAAAAATGGCAATACTGGTGCTGGCTGGGCTATTACCCGAGGTGATACATCACTCCATCACTCCTTTGTATCATTAAATAAAGAAGCTACAGTTTTCCAAGCGGAAGTCTTTGTATTGCACAATCAATAGAAACGTCACTCGAATGGAAAAACCATCAGCAAACGTTGTAATACGATCCGGATTCTCAATCAGCTATTGCAGCTATCTAAACCCATTACCAAGAGTGACGTAGTCAAAGATGCCAAAAAATTATGCATGAAGTGAAAAAGTAAAAAAGATACACTTAGATTGGTGCAAAGGCCATTCGTGATTTCACAGGAAACGATTTGCAGATTGGTCTAGCAAAGAGTGGCACAGAAAGTCAAAACAGGAAAATTGTAGTAACATCACCAAGCTACATCAAGAAAAAAAGTAAATGACTTCTTTTATGCTGCCTGGTGTAACAGATACAAAAAGACCAAAGTATGAAACATACTCATCTAATGTTAGAAAAGCCTCAACAAAAGATTGTCCAAATATGAACGAGAAAACCTTAAACTTATAGTTCAAGCTTACACCGGCCATGGACCTTTCCTCGCCACTTAAGCAAATGGAAAAAAGTCAACTGATGGAATGTGTAACGTCTGCATGGAAGCACTCAGAGTGCAGATCATCTTATCAACAGATGTCCAGCACTATCGTATGAAAGGCATGATTCTCGCAAGAAGAAGATGAGTATTCGTATTTTAAAATTATGAAATGTAAAAAAAAAAAAAAATTATTGAAGAAAACTATACTATAACTAGAACTAACATTTACTGTTGTAGCGCATATACCCCTTTGTGTGGTCGCGCTCTTTATTTATGCATGTATTGTATCATTATCTATGTCTTTGTAATATTATATGTATATATTATGTATACGGTATAAAAGTATAAACCTTTAAACTAAAAAAAAAAAAAACTACATATCAGTGACCGATAACTAATAAAATAAGACAAAAATCTACGACTCTCACAACATCATTACTCTTACAACAAGAAAACCATGTGTTACCCCCTATATAAGTCCATTCAATAGACTTTTGAACACTACTCAATATAGTGTTTTTTATATATATAATTTTACAAACGTCCTATTAGGGTACTTTATTAGTATTACACTATGAGCTTTTAAATTTACGGATTTTAACAAAGAAGCTCAATGCATATTGCTGTGTCCAAAATGGAATATAATCCATTTTTTTTAAAATTTCTGCTCATAAATCATTATTTTAGCTTGTTAATCGTACAATGAACCATTTACTAAGCCCTTATGATGCCAGAGTATTATTAAATAGGTATTTGCATCAAGTTATTATTATTTTTTTATGTGTATAAATAATTATTTCGTTGTTATGATATTATAATAAAAATTCCATACAACAGAGTGAAAAAAATTAACACTAAAATGCTATATTTATTTTCAATGGATATAATTAAAGCGAACTGTATTGCGAAAAACATAGGTGTAAGGCATACCCTTTTTTTAAATCACATATATTTCATTTATCCTTATTTAAAACATATCAGGGAGAAAACTAAAAAGGAACATAGTACATAAAATAAAAAGGCGAATATGTACCAAATAAGATAAAGTTTTCAAAACAACCCATACATAAACAAAATAAAAAACAGACATACAAAAAGTATTAAACGGTACAGTGATCTTTAAAAAAATAGTATCAAAAACATTCTAAACAATAATTCCATTTAAAACTAGAGCATATATACACTCAGAGAGTGCAAACCTCCGCCTCATGAGCCTTCCCGAGGCGGATTTTTCACGACTGGGGTGACGTTAGAGAGACGGGGGAGGTGTCCCTAGACGGAAATTCCGAGAGGAACACGCTCCCGGCACCCAATGTCACAGCAAAACGACATCTATTGGCAGAGTAGCTAACTTTGGCAAATTTAGTAGTATTTAGCTCATTTGGCGCCTTATTCTGCACTCAGAGATGCCAAAATTTAATACACTTCTTCATTTTGGCACTTCCAACAACTCCACAAAATTTCATCCAAATCCGTTCAGTGCTTTTTGAGTTATCCTGCTGACAAACCAACAAACCAACAACTAACAAACAACAAACCAACAAACGCCAGTGAAAACAATACCTCCTTCGGCGGAGGTAACAACGTCGACAATGGAATTAGATAATTTTATTTTTGTAAAATAAGCATAAGCTATGAGGGTTTGAAATTGGCAATGATTTTAGAGGCGGTCCTGAAGATTTTCGACTGGGGATGAAAACCGTAGAGCTTCTCATTCCGCGTTGATTGTCTCCCCAAAAGTTCCTCAAAGGTCTTGTCCATTTCTTCCCAAAGCCTGTTGACTTATCTGCAGTCTCTGAAGACATGAGGTATTGTTTTGTGTTCTTCCTCCCCACACATCACACACCTTGTTTCCTCACCTAAATAATACAGTCCAAAACAGATCCTGTATATTTGCATCAAGTTATGAGCAAAAATTTCAGTATACTTTAATAACACTTACCTTTTTTAAGGGAAATTGCCCACAATTCACTATATAAATATACTATCAAGTAAACATAATACTATTATGTTCGATAAAAAATTGAAGGACTTTTCAGCATTACTTAAAGTAAGGAATACAATTTTTTAGGGTACCATTTAATATAACAACAGCAAACTGGGGCCTTAAAAACACAGCCCATGTGCCCACGGGCTCTGCCCATCAATCCAATGTCATATTGGGACTTTAAACCTCCGCCGATGGCCCTCAGGGTCTGTCGATCACAACAATGACATATTGGGGGTTCAAACCCACGTTCAATGGGTCTTGGCCGATGTCAGCTAGATCATAAAGGGGTTTTAAACCGCTGCCAACTGGCCCATGGGTTCCGCCGACTTACATCTATAGCATAATAGATTTCAACCCCACCACCAATTGGTTTGTGTTCTGCCAAATTCAGATATATTTCTTATACCAATATGCTATGGGAGTGATTGAGAGAACCCAAGAGACAATTGGAGGTGGGTTTAAAATCCCCAATAATGACATTGGATTGATCGCCAGAAGGACCATGGGCTATATGTTTAGAACCCTAATTTACTATAGGTGGAACCCTAAGCAATTGTTTTATATGTTTCAATTATCAAATTATGATATGGAACCCCAATGGTGTAAGGTCCATATATTTTCCTTGCATATTTTTCTTATTGATCTATAAATTGTTATTTATTATTTATAAGTGTATCTAGCTTTTTAATCGGACATGTTTTTTTTTTACTTTAGATTTTAATTTAATTACAACTTTAGTTCGAATTTAGATTAAAAAATACGTTTCATATTATTTTGTTGCTAATTAATTTGAATATAAGTATCATTCTTTTTTTGTATATTATTTGTGCAAATCCCCTCTAGTAGAAATATTATATTTGCATTGACAATGAAATAAATATTATATAAATACCTCATATTTTTTTGCAAATATATATGACTCCAGCTTGCATCCTCAAAGAACTAACAAATTTATAGTTATTTGCCTTTCCTACTAATTTATTGTGCAAGACGTATTTAAAATATTATTTGATGTATCCAGACTTAGAATAGACAGACAACCCATCAAGGGATTAGATACTTTGGTACTCAAAAAGCATTGTAAGTAATGGATTGAACTCTTTATGATTTGTATATAAATATATATATATATATATATCAGGCTTGTTGATTTATCGTTCATTTGTTGTCGTTCGCGAACGATGAACGACAAAGTTTTTGACGAACGATAAGGAAAATTCCTTATCGTTCGTCGTTCTTTTTGGCGCGAAAAAAAGACAAAGATATTTAATTGTTATGGGACAAATTTCCTTTCTAAAAAAACGTCATCATCTTTTTTCAGAAATTTCTTTCTTTTAAAAAACGTTGTCAATTATTTTCAGAATGGCGAACGACAAACGAACGAGTTAATTTTTAAAATTAACGATGAACGACGAACGATAACTTTTGGCGAACGACAATTCGCGAACGTAACAAGTCTGATATATATATATATATTTGTATGTAGAAAGTATTCTTCTATCCCATATTTGGCCCTGAATATCCCCCCCCCCCTCCTCCTTTTCGTATGAAGCCCCCCCCCCCCCCACTATTTAACAACTTTATTTATGAATTATCAGATGCCAACAAAACGCCGTTAATCCACTTTAAATGCAAAGAAGACATGGATGAACCCCTTTGCGGAGAGAGAGAATTCATCTACTTTTTCTTCTTCTTCTGCTTTTGTATGTTCCTACTAATCTTCCCTGATGGTGTTGTATACATATACAATATAATATAGGTCCGTCCAACTAGGCAGCAATGAAGTATTTTTATGTTGACTTCGATAGTAAGATAATCTAAGATGATGTCTATATATGAGTGTGTGTGTGTAAGGTCCCCCTCATCATTTCTTTGTTGGAGAAGTATTTTGATATAGAAGGGATCAGACAACGCGCTGAGGTTGCCCACCCCACTATTGTGGTTCACATTGTTGAATCATATAGATATACACTCAAGGGCTTAGAGTTTTTAAATATATAAAAATCCAATATATATATTATATATGAATGGTAAGAAAAATTATACTTGATATCAGCAAGGAGTTACTTCGCTAAAATATGCATATTGTAATTTAAAATGATTACAATAAATATGAAAAAGTACGAAAGTACGATTATAGGGGATCGAAAAAACTCTTTGGTAACACTCTCATAAGTAGAAAAGAAAAATGGTTCCGATACAGAATATTGACATCTTCTCTGTTCACCAATAAATCAATGGAGAATAAAGATTAAAGGAACTGCAATTTCTGTTGCAAAGAAACGGAAACATCATGCCATTTATTTTATAACTGTACAAAAATTAAGCATGCTATAAATATGGCTTCGGAGCGAATAATAAACGAATTCCAAACTTCAGTGAATGGTTGGTGATGTTATCCCCCTCAAACAAAACTTTTATAAATTGAGATGATCATTACAAAGTCCTACTCTTCATCTACGCGGCTCGGTCAGCAAACAGAGCGATCCCTACCGGTATCGATACTTGGATCGACAAGGAGCTACTGCTTTTAAGAAACTTTAATGGAAAAGGATTTATAGTTAATTCTAGTGCCCAACCTTCTCCCTAGACATGCTATTTTTGTCCACTTTTCGTTTTTTTACAATGTTTTTCTTACGAAGTATGCATTTCTATATTTCTATATTTATTAAGCGTTTTTTATGATATGTTTCATGTCCTTTAACAGTTGCTCTCCCCAATCCCTACTGATGTTTTTTACTAGGAAAGCTGTAAATTTTATTTCCTCGAAGATGGGAATAAAAAAAATACGAAACAATATAATAAACTTATTTGGTCTATATGGTTAGATTGGATTGCACCTAGTAAGGATATGAATAAGCATTATAGCATTAAATATATACTCCGTCAAACCAGTCGAACCAGTTCCCTCAATATTGAGTGTTGAATACGCTTATCCACTGAGCTAAATATTTTTTTGATACACAAAACACAGTGTGGTTTTTTGTGTGGAACATAGGAAATACCATAGCAATCAACAAACCCGTGATCCCTTTTTTTCTTGTCATTATGAAGAGCGTAGAGGATCTCATGGAGTTTTTATAGCAATGTAGGTATGTACGACTATAGTTTTTATCACCCATCACATCTTAATTGCCTCTTTCACATCCAATATTTTATGTCTGTTTGTCAAATGTCTACTAGGCACGGAGAGGAATTCCTCTTTATCTATATTGGTAAAATGAAGAGACAACGCCCCGTTGTCAAATTCAAATTTATATAAAGCATACAACAAATTTTATATTCAATGATGGACCCAATTACCAAAGTCACCATCATTTGTTATCACTTATGCTTATGTACATACACGATTCATTTTATAGAAACACGCGTAAGTACCCCATTATATAGATAATTTAATTAAAACTGATCTGAAACTATAGCCATTGTATTATTTGGTTTTCCTAATAAAGGAAAAAAACTATCAGATACTTTTAAAGCGATTATAAATACAATCATAAATGCAAAAGCACTTATAGCAAAAAAGTTAACTGCAAACGAATGCATCAAAACCGAGGAACTTAGAGCCATGATGCTCTCGGCAAGATATGGAGCCCTTTCCCTAAGGATACCGTCGCTTCTGGACAACTCCTGGACCGTCATCGCCGCGAATGAAATTAAGTACTTCCCATCAAAATCAAAGCATCTTTTAAAAATAATGGAAAAAATATTGAAATTTTATTAATCCTTATTATTTGTTTTTGTTGTGCAATGATTTTTTATTTGATGTCAGAAATGTAAATCGCTTTAATTTTTTATGAAGTTTTGATTTTAGATTGCAATATCTATTTATGTATTTTTTACACAATACTTCATATTAATAAAGATTTGATGAAAAAAAATCTTAAACTATATTTCATAAACTAACAGCTTAAGTTAAACATGGATCACTTAGAAAAAGCTCAAGCAGCCTTCATACTTTGTAAAATAATAGATTTAATAAAACCATCAATTATATTATATTTTTTTCCACATAAAAATGACCATAGATTTGTACATGGATTGGGACGGAAGTTTTGTTTTCTTTTGGTAACGACGGGACTCGGAGATAACTGCTCGTATAACCAGTCATGTTGTACACATTGTATATGAGGCATTTTATATTACCTTTGGTGAGTTGAAGTAACTTATTGACCTTAACCTTAATATATTGTTTGCATTTATTTTAAATTCATCCATTTTTTGTATTTTTTTAACTTTGTAAATAATGTAAAATAAACTGTTTAAAAAGTTAATTGATATGATATGAAAAAGTTGTAGCCTAATTGGATGTTTTTGAAATGTCATTCATTTCAATGTAAATAAAAAATATTTTTTTTTTTTTTTTTTACGGTTATAATTTTTTTATATTCGGCTATCAAATATAACTACACTAAATACAGACAACTATAAATAAATAAAAAATACTCTTGACAGTTGCGTTAAAATAAATAACATGAAATTAGTATTTTTTATTGCTTTCGTCCAGAAATACATTAAAAAACTTTAGTATTAACTGCAGTAATATATATCTTGGACAATTATTATAACCAGACAGATGACTTTCCGCTTGCCGTCATTTATTTTATGACGTCACACCGACAAGTGGGAAGGCATAGAGATAAAAAGATAAAGAGAGCTTATTCCCTTCATCTGTATTTTGTGCCCAATATAAACAAAGTAATTTGATCTACGTCATCGTAGCTGATCATAGAGATAGAATCTATCTCTATGATCAGCTTACGATGACATAGTACACATTACCTTGTTTATATTGGGCACATAATACAGCTGAACGACGATGTTTCTCTGCTGTTGAAGGGAATAAGCTCTCTATATCTTTATATGTGGAAGGATATCCTTTTGTTCTTTGTTGTTCTTCCGCCTAGATTATCAAAAGTATATGGTGCAATTTCTTTTGGGATACGTCACAAATAATAACTAGAGGCATTATACACTCAGAGAGTGCAAACCTCCGCCGTCACGGGGTCCTTATGAGCCTTCCGAGGCGGATTTTTCACGACTGGGCGGCGTAGAGGGCGGGGGAGGGTTCCCCTCGACGGAAATTCCGAGAGGAAGACGCTCCCGGCACCCGATTTTACAGCACAGCGACATCTATTGGCAGAGCAGGCTAAACTGGAAATATTTATTATTATTAGCTCATTTGGCATCTTAAAGAAGCACTCAGAGATGCCAAAATTTGATCACTTGTTCCTTTTGTCATTCCCAACAACTCCACAAAGTTTCATCCGAATCCGTTCCGTACTTTTTGAGTTATCCTGCTGACAAACAAACCAACAGACCAACGCCAGTGAAAACTAAAGGCATATATACACTCAGAGAGTGCAAACCTCCGCCGTCACGGGGTCCTTATGAGCTTCCGAGGCGAATTTTCACGACTGGGAGGCGTAGAGGGACGGGGGAGGGTTCCCCTCGACGGAAATTCCGAGAGGAAGACGCTCCCGGCACCCGATTTTACAGCACAGCGACATCTATTGAGAGAAGGCTAACTTGAAATATTTAGTAGTATTTAGCTCGTTTTGCATCTTAATTCTGCACTCAGAGATGCCAAATTTAATCACTTGTTCCTTTTGGCATTTTCAACAACTCCACAAAATTTCATCCAAATCCGTTCAGTACTTTTTGAGTTATCCTGCTGACAAACCAACAAACAAACCAACAACCAACCCAGTGAAAACAATACTCCTTCGGCGGAGGTAATAATATAAGATGACGGACATATCCCTGGACACATGAAATAAACATTTCTTAGGAATCGATACACCATGATTATACTGATATAAGCTAATAACTTTATTTCTAACTTAACGAATAGATTATAATATTAAAGTTAGTGAAGTATTTTTTTGAACTATTACATCATAAGAGAGTAATATTCTAGATTGAATACGTTTATTACTATGGAGATACAAAGCTGCTATGAATACTCAGTGTCATAAGCCGTCGAGCTCATGAAATGTCTATTATGAATACTATTTTTGACATTTAGTTTTTATTACTATTACTCTAAGGTTTCTAATAAGGACGCCTAACAAGTTACATGCTATAACGATGACCTTTTTCCAATCCTTTCACGTATTTTGTAATACTTTATATACAAGCACACACATAAATAGCCTTAAATGAACCTCAATGTATACATAAATACGTACATATATATATATATATATATATATATATATATATATATATATATAGAGAGAGAGAGAGAGAAAGAGATCTATATGTATGTAGGTATATATATGAACATAAAAAACTATAGCATTTCTTCTTATAGAGAACTACTCTAAATGCCAGAGCCCACATTTAACCATAAAATCAAGGTGATGCAACTTTAGATAGTAATGTAACATATAGATGAGTAAAAAAACAGGTATACATAGAAGTGAGTGACTGGTGATCTACACAAAAGGAGTGAATTACATTCAAAGTAATCATGGATCCTTCGTCTCTATCTAGCCTATTTGTCTTTATATGCACGTCCAAAATAAAAATATCATGGCTAGGTTCATATTGGTTTGTAATAAAAACAAATGGATCTAAAAGCATGCACAATAATAGAGGGTTTCGTTGGGAGATCTTTAAAGTTTCTTCTAAAAGAAGGTTGAATTCGTTGAATTTATTTATTTATTCCACAGTTCATAAAAATATATACAAGCACAAAAAAAGATAATGTATATGAAATGATTTTTATGCGTAGAAAACATAATTAAGCATTTTAGTTTAAAATTTTAAAATCAAATATGAACAAACACTAAAATACAATTATAATAAAACCACTTGACAAAATAAAACAAAACATATATAAACGAGTAACCATTCTTTTTTAAATTCTTGAATTGGCGTAAAAGTTTTTAATTTTTTTTGTGTGTAAAACAAAGATCAATGTTTAAAAATGTTTTAAGTCTTTGCAAGCTCATTAATTAGACATTAAGTAAGGTTATTTTATTTCCGTTATATATAACGTATTACACTATGCAACAAATAATTTGCCAAAGGCCAAAACTTTCAAAAATTGATTCTATGGAGTCCATGCAATGATAAATTGCTATTTCGAACAATGGGGTTTTGTTTTTCTGGCCACAATTAAAATTTTAAAATTTTCATGTTTTAAGCCAATGGTACATACGGATCTATGACTTTCAGGGACAAGGCAGCAATTAACATTAATGCATTACCAATACAATTTCGAAGAAAGATCCAATAAATCTATTGGTAAAGTAATATTTCCAAAACTCTGATTATGTAATGAGATAATTGCATTATAGTCGTAAAAAATGGGACAAAACGGACACTTTCACGTTAAGATAGATATATCACTCATGGACAATTTTTTCAGCTGCAAAGTTATATTTACATACGTTCCAGGCTTTAGAATAGCCATCGAGACCATTAGAACCATTAAAAACGACTTTATTATCGAATAATTGAGCAAAAATCATTAGGCACCTATGCTCCTCATATCTATGATCATCGTTCTAAAGGTTTCGTGGATTGTTAAAATTTTCTTCGTTCCGTAACAAAAGGATTAATATCAATATACTTATACTAAATACTTATTTCGAATATAATTTTTCAATATGAATATTTTTGTATTTATATTTTCCCATTAATAAAAATTTATTGTTTTAATTTTAAGGACATGTAACTTACTGAGGTAGAATACATGCAAATGTATATATATATATGATATTATATTAATTTACTTTTGTTACGGAACGAAGAAAATTTTAACAATCCACGAAACCTTTAGAACGATGATCATAGATATGAGGAGCATAGGTGCCTAATGATTTTTGCTCAATTATTCGATAATAAAGTCGTTTTTAATGGTTCTAATGGTCTCGATGGCTATTCTAAAGCCTGGAACGTATGTAAATATAACTTTGCAGCTGAAAAAATTGTCAATGAGTGATATATCTATCATAACGTGAAAGTGTCCGTTTTGTCCCATTTTTTACGACTATAATGCAATTATCTCATTACATAATCAGAGTTTTGGAAATATTACTTTACCAATAGATTTATTGGATCTTTCTTTGAAATTGTATTGGTAATGCATTAATGTTAATTGCTGCCTTGTCCCTGAAAATCATAGATCCGTATGTACCATTGGCCTAAAACATGAAAATTTTAAAATTTTAATTGTGGCCAGAAAAACGAATATCACGACTAAATAATCATATATCTGTAATCCCCATTCTCTAAATTACTAGATTCATTTGTTTTTTGCGTTGGCAAGACAAAAGTCATTATTTTGTTGCATAGTGTTATCAATGTAACACATTGATAACACTATGCAACAAAATATTACTTTTGTCTTGCCAACGCAAAAAACAAATGAATCTAGTAATTTAGAGAATGGGGATTACAGATATATGATTATTTAGTCGTGATATTCGTTTTTCTGGCCACAATTAAATTTTAAAATTTTCATGTTTTAGGCCAATGGTACATACGGATCTATGATTTTCAGGGACAAGGCAGCAATTAACATTAATGCATTACCAATACAATTTCAAAGAAAGATCCAATAAATCTATTGGTAAAGTAATATTTCCAAAACTCTGATTATGTAATGAGATAATTGCATTATAGTCGTAAAAAATGGGACAAAACGGACACTTTCACGTTATGATAGATATATCACTCATTGACAATTTTTTCAGCTGCAAAGTTATATTTAAATACGTTCCAGGCTTTAGAATAGCCATCGAGACCATTAGAACCATTAAAAACGACTTTATTATCGAATAATTGAGCAAAAATCATTAGGCACCTATGCTCCTCATATCTATGATCATCGTTCTAAAGGTTTCGTGGATTGTTAAAATTTTCTTCGTTCCGTAACAAAAGTAAATCCGTAATCCGTAATATCATATATATATATATACATTTGCATGTATTCTACCTCAGTAAGTTACATGTCCTTAAAATTAAAACAATAAATTTTTATTAATGGGAAAATATAAATACAAAAATATTCATATTGAAAAATTATATTCGAAATAAGTATTTAGTATAAGTATATTGATATTAATCCTTTTGTTACGGAACGAAGAAAATTTTAACAATCCACGAAACCTTTAGAACGATGATCATAGATATGAGGAGCATAGGTGCCTAATGATTTTTGCTCAATTATTCGATAATAAAGTCGTTTTTAATGGTTCTAATGGTCTCGATGGCTATTCTAAAGCCTGGAACGTATGTAAATATAACTTTGCAGCTGAAAAAATTGTCCATGAGTGATATATCTATCTTAACGTGAAAGTGTCCGTTTTGTCCCATTTTTTACGACTATAATGCAATTATCTCATTACATAATCAGAGTTTTGGAAATATTACTTTACCTATAGATTTATTGGATCTTTCTTCGAAATTGTATTGGTAATGCATTAATGTTAATTGCTGCCTTGTCCCTGAAAGTCATAGATCCGTATGTACCATTGGCTTAAAACATGAAAATTTTAAAATTTTAATTGTGGCCAGAAAAACAAACCCCATTGTTCGAAATAGCAATTTATCATTGCATGGACTCCATAGAATCAATTTTTGAAAGTTTTGGCCTTTGGCAAATTATTTGTTGCATAGTGTAATACGTTTATATAACGGAAATAAAATAACCTTACTTAATGTCTAATTAATGAGCTTGCAAAGACTTAAAACATTTTTAAACATTGATCTTTGTTTTACACACAAAAAAAATTAAAAACTTTTACGCCAATTCAAGAATTTAAAAAAGAATGGTTACTCGTTTATATATGTTTTGTTTTATTTTGTCAAGTGGTTTTATTATAATTGTATTTTAGTGTTTGTTCATATTTGATTTTAAAATTTTAAACTAAAATGCTTAATTATGTTTTCTACGCATAAAAATCATTTCATATACATTATCTTTTTTTGTGCTTGTATATATTTTTATGAACTGTGGAATAAATAAATAAATTCAACGAATTCAACCTTCTTTTAGAAGAAACTTTAAAGATCTCCCAACGAAACCCTCTATTATTGTGCATGCTTTTAGATCCATTTGTTTTTATTACAACCAATATGAACCTAGCCATGATATTTTTATTTTGGACGTGCATATAAAGACAAATAGGCTAGATAGAGACGAAGGATCCATGATTACTTTGAATGTAATTCACTCCTTTTGTGTAGATCACCAGTCCACTCACTTCTATGTATACCTGTTTTTTTACTCATCTATATGTTACATTACTATCTAAAGTTGCATCACCTTGATTTTATGGTTAAATGTGGGCTCTGGCATTTAGAGTAGTTCTCTATAAGAAGAAATGCTATAGTTTTTTATGTTCATATATATACCTACATACATATAGATCTCTTTCTCTCTCTCTCTCTCTATATATATATATATATATATATATGTATATATATATATATATATGTACGTATTTATGTATACATTGAGGTTCATTTAAGGCTATTTATGTGTGTGCTTGTATATAAAGTATTACAAAATACGTGAAAGGATTGGAAAAAGGTCATCGTTATA
>CP045900.1:22276967-22296941 GCA_013387185.1 Caligus rogercresseyi | reverse complement strand
GGGATTGTAGTATAGCTCTTTGCTCCTGCTCTTAACCCAGACTCCCAATTATATTATCTGTGTTTCCTCCCCCTGCTCCTCAAACTCTAATCCTCTTCTTCCCTTATGTACATCTCTTTACTCTTGCTCAAGCAAGACTCTTTTGTGTACATCTCTGTTTGAGTATTTAAGCCCTTGCTCCCTCCATTCTGTATGTCAGTCACAAGAAGACATCCCAATCTCTGTCAAACTATATGGTCGTCATTTGGTGAATAAATGAATCTCTTTTACTGAATAACTCGCTGTCTCGCGGATACGTTATTTCAGCTCCCCATTCGGTACATACTCGTACATGGCGCAGTCTACGAACACCATTGACACCTAGACGGACGGAGATTGGCGATCAACGACAGCGTCTACAGGCTGGCCCCCAGGTGCACCACCAACAAGAAGTTCCCCGTGCTGTTCTACACCGACCTCTGTGACAAGATCGTCTCCCAGGACCTCAACTGACACCATGCCGAACACCAGAAGCGAAGGTGCCATGAAGGAGGAGGACCAAACCCTACAGATCCGGTTCAGCTCATGATGGCCATGATGAAGGAGATGAAGGAGGAGGCCAAGAAAAGAGAAGATCAGCTGATGCGACAGCTGCAGGAGCAGGCACAGTACTTCGCGGCGGCTCTACAGAGAACAGAGGCAACGCTGGTGGATCCACAAAGTCGAAGAAGATGGACGTGCCGGTGCTGAAGTGCCCGGAGGACATCAACTTAGCCGATTTCCGCGATTGGCAGCAACGGTTCGCCGACTACACGGAAGTACAAAGATTATGGAAGAATGCACCCTGAGCGGTCGTCAGTCGCTACTGCGTTCCGGATTGGATCCTGCTTGGACCAAGCTCTGGTCAACGGGCATCCTGGAGATCGACGACAGAAAGGATGACATCAACGACATCATCAAGAAGATCCTCCACTACATCCGAGAACATCGCAACCCTCTTTTAGACAGGAAGGAATTCCTGGAGAGGAATCAGCACGCTGGTGAGAGCATCGACGTGTACTACTCCGCCCTGAAGTCCATTGATGAAAGCTGCGGGTATGACGTCAATCCCACGTGCAAGGTTTGTGACGATGCTTGCGGACACGGAGATGAACTACAGCAGGAACGCCTTCGGGATCGCCTCATCTGTGGTTTGAAGGACCAGGCCATCCAGCAGAAGGTGCTCGCCATCCCTTTTAAGGACCTCACACTGAAGAAGGCACTGGAAGTGTGCAGGGTGGAGGCAGCATCGAAGGAGACCCAAGCGTCCCTGAACAAGTCCGAGAGGCAAGTCAATCGTCTCAAAGAGAGGTCTTCCTACAAGAAGGGCAAGATCGACAACAACCCCCTGAGCAAGTCAGCTCAGAAGGCGGATGAGAGGTGTTCCAACTGCGGTCGGAAGAAGCATCAGAAGCCTGACCAATGCTGGGCGAGAGACAAGGACTGCAACAACTGTGGTAAGACAGGACATCTTAAGCATATGTGCAGGTCTGAGCCCAAGAAGGAGGTCAACCGGATGACGATCGGACAAGTCAAGACGTCAGATGACCTCGTCAAGATCACCGCCAAGATCGGCAACGCGGACCACCAAGAAGTCGAGTGGCTGCCGGACACCGGTGCTGAGTGCGACGTGATCACCGCGGATTGCCTGAAGAAGGTTGGGACCAAGGTTAAGGACCTCAGGAAGGACAAGGCGGAGCTGTGCGGACCGGACCAAGGCAGACTGAAGTCCTTGGGCAAGGTGACAGCGACTCTGGAGAGAGAAGGAATGAAGTACAAGACGGAGCTTCACGTGCTGGAGAAGGGCACTGGACCGATACTGAGCAAGGCCGGATGTATAGCGCTTGGACTCATCCCGACGGTTGGCCTCACGTGGTGAACAAGCTTTCACTGAGCAGCCCTGATGAAGGTAATGGCGTGGACATGCTGCTCAAGAGCCAGTCAGCCGCATCGATCCGTGAGCAACTGTTCCAAGAGTTTCCAGAGGTCTTTCCACCAGATGATGAAGTCCTACCTCTGAAACCAATGAAGGGTCCGCCCATGAAGATCGAGTTACTCCCAGGTACAAGCCCGATAAGAAGGTACAGATGCAACACGATTCCTTTACATTGGCAGGACAAGGTCAAAGCCCACCTGGAGACCATGGTGCAGAAGCAGATCATCGAGCGGGTCCCGCAAGGTGAAGCGCCAGAATGGTTGTTCTCCATGGTGGTGGTGCCAAAAGCTGGAACGGATGAGCCAAGGGTGACAGTCGATTTCTCACCGCTCAACCCCTTTGTGAAACGCCCAATGTACCCGTGCAGAGTTCCCGCTGAGGAGGTTGCCCAGATCCCGCCAGGAATGACTCACTTCACGGTTCTGGATGGCAGGCACGGATACTGGCAAGTCTTGCTTGACAAGCCCAGCAGCAAGATTATGACGTCCAACACCCCATGGGGAATGTTCCGTTACCTGAGGAATGCCATGGGACTCATCTCCGCCGGGGACGAGTTCAACAGACGCAGCGATGACGCTATCGCAGTATCCCTTCGCGCCAAAGCCAAAGCTGCTTACGACGTCGGATCCAAGGAGCTGTCGGAGCTCAAGGTCGGAGACATCGTCCGAGTTCAGCATGGACTCACCAAGAAATGGAACCTCATCGCCGAGGTTCTGGAAATCAGGCCGCGTGGTCGCAGCTATCTGGTCAAGACAAGTCTGGTCGTCTCTACTGGAGGAACCGCCGCTACCTGAAGCTGTACGCGCCGCCGATTGGAGTTGCCAAGGACATCCCGGAAAGTCAAGAGGAAGTCAAGCAGCCAAGGAGAAGCAAGAGACAGAAGAAAGCCCCTGTAAGATTTCAGCCGTGATGAAAATGCTTTTCCCAGGCTCCCCAGGGGGGCATGTAGTAGTAGCTCTTTGCTCCTGCTCTTACCCAGACTCCCAATTATATTATCTGTGTTTCCTTCCCCTGCTCCTCAAACTCTAATCCTCTTCTTCCCTTATGTACATCTCTTTACTCTTACTCTTGCTCAAGCAAGACTCTTTTGTGTACATCTCTGTTTGAGTATTTAAGCCCTTGTTCCCTCCATTCTGTATGTCAGTCACAAGAAGAACATCCCAATCTCTGTCAAACTATATGGTCGTCATTTGGTGAATAAATGAATCTCTTTTACTGAATAACTCGCTGTCTCGCGGATACGTTATTTCAGCTCCCCATTCGGTACATACTCGTACAGTTCTCTGTGTATCATATGAATAGTAACTTTGATCTAGCCTTTCTCTTGGCCCTGGGCCTCGTTTAGTAGTTCATACTAGACCTCCGATGTCCTCGCAGTCACGTTGTAGTTCTGAGCCATCTTATTCATGGAGCGGGCCGGGTATATATATAATATAAACATATATATATATAATGGGCTATAAATCAAAATATTGATCATAAACTCTCATATACTTAAAACCTTCGTTTTAAACATTTCAGTAACATAAGGATAGGTTAATGAGCATAGTTATATGGAAGTAAGATATGATGACATACTTGCATTAATAAGCAAATACGCTTGTACGATTAACCTTTCGATAAGTTCACACCAAGCAAGCTTAAAGAAGATCACCGTTTATCATACTAAATAATACACAAAAAGATAAGCTTACAAAAACATTCTTTTCACGTGTATCAATTCAATAAAAAGAAAGAAGTTTATACTATAACTTAATAAAAAATCATTGTCTAACAAGAATCATCGCATTCAGAAATCACTCGACTTACTATGAAGGCTACGTTACCCACAATTCTACATATATTGAGGGAAACGATGGATTTGAACAACGGCCTTTTGGCCTGGTGACTGTGGTGTATGATATATCTTTAAGAATAAACTATTTGTTTAAGTGATAAAAAAGTAATATACATATATACAATAGATAAGAATGCATGTTATATATTGCAGTAAAATAGAATATAGGTTGGTCATATAAATTGCACATCAACATGTAATGTGCTTTATCTATGAAAAAATATACATTATGGGAAGGGAATATGTAGGGTTCGGCTTTAAATACAGTTTTTTTATTTAACAAATACTTAAAAGTATGGAATATAACATTCTTCAAGAGATCTTAATACACTATAACTAGAGGCATATATACACTCAGAGAGGTGCAAACCTCCGCCGTCACGGGGTCCTTATGAGCCTTCCGAGGCGGATTTTTCACGACTGGGGACGGCGTAAAGGGACGGGGGAGGGTTCCCCTCGACGGAAATTCCGAGCGAGAAAGACGCTCCCGGCACCCGATTTTACAGCACAGCGACATCTATTGGCAGAGTAGGCTAACTTGAAATATTTATTAGTATTTAGCTCGTTTCGCATCTTAATTCTGCACTCAGAGATGCCAAAAATCACTTGTTCCGCATTTCCAACAACTTTACAAAGTTTCATCTGAATCTGTTCCGTACTTTTTGAGTTATCCTGCTGACAAACAAATCAACCAACCAACCAAACAAACCAACGCCAGTGAAAACAATACCTCCTTCGGTGGAGGTAATAAAGATTAATTATAGAGATGATCAAATACTGTTTTATCACCTGCATTGTTAAGAGTCTCTCATATTATAGTATAGGGACGGAGATAAATGTTTAGAATGAATAAAGTTTTGTCTCCATCAGTATGTAGGACTTATATGCATTTGGAATATATACCCCCTTGGCTAGGTTTGATTAAACTTTGTTATATTTAATCATTCTAGAATGTATAATGCATCATAACAGAGACTTGGCTGTTATATACCAAAAAATTTGGGGTGTTTTTTATTAAAAATATTTCTTACAAAGCAATTGCTAATTGTGCGCTTGTAACTTAAAAAATTGATATCTAATTTGTATATATATATATATTATACATGTAATATATAATATATACAATGTAAAATTAATTAATGTGGTGCAAAAACGTAAAAACAAAACATACAAATAGGATACTTTATATTCAAATTCTACAAAACTATTGATGTCTAGGTTTCCTTGTGTTTTTCTATATAGTTTAATAATTCTGCTCAACATAAATATTTTGCTAGTGACCGTCGTTCTAGTATCTTACTTTCATAAGATATTATGAGCTAGGAGTAACTTGGTGACATTGAATTGATTTTTCATTTTGGGGATGCCAATGGCTAAAAGTACATGGTAAGTATTTCTTTCTGCTTATGCCACTCTTCTTGTTTAAAATATTTCTCCTTTTATACACACAAATAAAACATGGAATTTTCTGTGTGTGTAAGGTTCGCATTTTTAAATATATATTCTTCATCCATTATCAAACATACAAATGCCAATTACATTCACCCATTTATCAAAAGTATCCTTGATCCTGATTACTTTGTGTACTAAATATTTATTTTACCTGTTTGGGATACATGCCTCATGGACTCATACTTATCAAGACATAAAAATGTTTCAATAAATAACTCATCTACAAATCAATAAATAGGACGAGCTTATATAAAATAAAATTTAATACGTTTTTTTTTTGGGGGGTAGGGGGGATTATTTGATTTAAGTAGTCTTTATAGAGCAGATGCAAAATATGTTCATTTGGGCTTGAATGGAATAAACTGGTTTTCAATAAGACAATAAAGCTTGAAGTTTATGAAATGCCTGCATTGTTGATGAAGTTTTATTATCAATATTGAATATACAGGGTTGGTGCGACAATTTTGACTCTCAGGAACTTACTGCATGAAATACAAAAGGGCTTTATTGTTAATTGTTTTTCATTTTTTGCCTATATGGTTCGATATAATTGCATCCGACAGGATATAAATAAGCATAGAAGCATTAAAATGAGTCTATCAAGCCTAGGATCTTAAACAATGAGGGTAGACCAAAAATGGCCATCCCCTCTTGGAGTATTCGAACCTGCGCCCCAACATTGAGAGTTGAAACACGCCTGTACGCACACGGCTATTGCGCTCCCTTTAATTTTTTTTAGAAGTACATATTTTGTCATCTCTAAGGTTTGTCAATATACTAATATATGCTTAATAAATTACCAGATTTTATATTTTATTTCATTTAACTACAAACTTTTAGGGTATGGAAGTTAATTTTCAATAGAAATAATATCTACTGATGAGTTTTTACGATTTCAATCGTGTTACTCAATTCGTTCTCCAGCAAGGACCTTTAGCTTTCTTTGACAACTTTGAAATTAAATAAATATAATGATATTTATCAACAGCTTTGTTTCTAAATCTTACATTAAGCATCATTCGTTTTGAAAAAAATAGTTAGCAAATATATTATCGAAAAGTAAGCCTTTGACGCTTTGAATTTCAGATGGATATTTAAAATGAAATATACGTAGATATAACATCAGATTATTTTTTTAGATCCTACTTTCCAGAATGATGACCATTTTTGACTTTCCCGACGTTTATATTCCATTGTTCTAATGTGCCGTCGTTTATTGCTTTAATTATAAGCGTTAGTTTCCGGTAGTAAAATATACAATAAAAGTAGGAAAAATACCTTTTTTATTAACAAAAGAGTTATAAAAATAATAAACACCAAATAATACTTTCCATATTTCTAAAAAATATAATCCATATGTGGCTTGTCTTTAAGATACACTTTCTAATTCATAACATGCGAGAAATGGTCCATTTTTCACAATTGCACACTCTAACCTTCTTCACTCCCGATTGTTCCAGCATTTCCTTCTCTACTTGGCAATGCTCACACAAGAAAAAAAGAGTAAGTCCGCACATCAACTAAACTCTCATTTAATTTACACCTATTTTTCTCTTCAGTTTTTAATGTATGTATATTTTTTAGGGCCTCAAATAATCCTATTTGAAGGCAGTTTATGTTCTGTAAAGATTAAGTGATCCCTAATGAAATATATATAATAGATATATGTGTACTATATCAGATCTGCGACTACCGATGTAAATCGGTATTCGATACTACCGACGGTAGATTTCAAATACCGAACATATTATACGATATTCGGTAGAAGCTACCAAATATCGTACCGATTGACAATCGGAACGGTATATTTGAAAGTATGACTTTTGTGACATTCACATAGAGACAGAATATATAGAGAGCTTATTCCCTCAATAGCAGGGAAATCGTTCAACTATTGCTTTGTCCAAGCTCCCTTGTGTGAAGAACTTGGACTTTGCAAAAAAACCAAAAAAAAACTTCAACTTATAGTATTATAGAGCAGATACATAAATAGACATTCAATCAAGGAACACTGAACTTACTGATAGTTCAGTATTCCTTGATTCAATATAAGCTTATGCTAGCATTGACTACTAGAGTACATACAAGTGCATTTAATATCGGACAATAAGAGACAGAAAATGAGAAAAAATTTAAAGCCTTCCATTTCCTACAAAATCCAAGTACATATATAATTTATATAAGATCAGTATACATTAAATTACAATAAATCTCAAATATTATAACACATTTGTACATAATTGTCCTTTGTTATAATGACCGATATTAAATGCATAGGAAGAAGTCACGGAGCAGATAAATAAATAAATTTATCTCTTTTTCTTACTACCGTACCAAATATCATCGTATACTGTAGGTTTATAATAAACCTACCAAATACCGATATCGATCGGTAGTTGGTATATACCGAACCGGGGGTAGATTTTTTTTACCGAATCCCAGCTCTGATATATAGATATATATATATACATACTTTTATTACTTGAAACCTCAAAAATAGCCGAGCTGTTATACACACACAGAGTTCTTTGATACTTAATGAATTGCCCCTAAAGGACGCATTGTAAAACCCCAAAACGAACGAGTTTTTTATTATACATACTTTTATGATGCTTCATGGTCACATAACCTAAATACTCTTACTCATATTTGCATTGTTGAAGAATTGTTTAAATATTCATAGCCATATAACCCTATGGCATGAGTATCTCTTTGTTTATGAATGTACTTGAATATAATTAAAGACAATAGATGGGTTAATTTAATGGTGGGTCAGTTGGTAGGAAGAATAGGATGCAAATGAATGCTTAGAGGAAAGCGACCTATTTATAGAATTAATTTATAAATGATTCAAGCAGTGTTTTTTGAGAGCTATTGTGAGAATGCAGTTTTATTTATGACTATCGAGTTGAAAATATTAAAGATTATGAGATCAGATGGGTTACTTAATATACTGAGTAATACAAATTATCCGAAATTTTAAATCTACCCTCCAAAATTAACCTTACCTTGATCACATATACACTTACCTACATCTATTATATACAAAAACCTAAAAAATAATACACATTGTTCTTGTTAGGAAGACCCACGCATTACAAATTAGATTTTAATATTCCAAATCAAACTTTCCGGAGATTATCAGTGTCCTCAATTATGCAAAATTATTTCTTTCTTCTCTCCTTTCGTCAAAAAAATAATAATTTCGAATGTTTATTTATAAAAACCGACATATATCTCAACCTACAATATCAAAAGTCCTATATAGAGAATGCCAATAGTATATTCCTATTTAATATTAATTCATGAATTTTAAAATCAAATGGTGCTCTTTGTGTCTCAATTTTTATATTCACAGTTCATGGAATATATACAATAACCAAAATATAAGGTATACAATAAGATGCTAATGCATAAAAAATACTTATTAAACATTATAGTTTGAATTGTTAGCATCCTAGCTGCACAATCTTAAAAATATATATCAATTAAAAGCATATACAACCGAAATGACAAAAATAAACGAAAAAAACACGGAAAATTATAAAAAGTTTATTTGTAGTTTCTAAATTTCTTTAAAAGCTTCTTATGGCATCATTATAAAACAAGGGACCGGGAAGGGAAGTATCGGATTTCATCGGCGCTAGTGTCCTCGAATCACCAAAGATAGAAGGAATTTAGAGGTCCAAAGCGGCGTACCTCGCCGCAGCAGAAAGAAATATTGGCCTCAGCTCTGAAGCTTGTAGAGGATGATATGTTGTTAATCGTTTGGCTATTAAAGCCTTTGCAGAAGAAGGGCATTGTTAATTGCTCTCAATCGTGAGGAATTCTCACGACCTCCAACTCCAAATAATATTGAAGCCTTGATGTATTGCTCTGCCTTTTCACATCCATTCCTCTTAAATTTAGTTTCAAAAATTGCATCAAAATTGGAACAGCCTGGCACTCAACAAAAGCATGAATACGGAGTTATATAAAATACCACAGTCAATTATTTAAAAAATTATTTAACAGTGACTCAATCATTAACATGCATCTATTTAAAATAATTAATAAAAATGCTTGATATAATAATCGACCATTCGTTTCGATAGAGTTTATTTATGTTATCTCTACTGAGACAACTTCCTACATATCTTTGATGACTAAGAGTATGTAAGCTTAGAAATAATGCTATAATGGTTTATTTTATATTATATCTATGCATTTACGCTAAATTCAAAAAGTCATAATAGGAAAAAAAAAAATAATATGCCTACATCAAAAAGGTTACATTTAAGGTACATTTAGACGTTATACCTATAATGCTTAAGACTTCATATAGCTTTACCTTGATCCTTCGTTAAAGATAAACAGTTTAGGGATTCTTGTTTAAAATGAATATATATATATTACAAATTTTGTCGTACAAAACTGTTAGTTTTGTATTGTTCTATTTCCATTTTTATGACTACAGGATACAAATATTCTTCAATACATTGTTTGGGTTAACTTATAACAAGTTCACAACTTATACATAATTTAGTTGAATTCATAATACAAGCTGGCTAAGTCGTTTTGAAAAATCTACATATTCAAAATATATTACGAGGATGTTATTGAAAAACATAGAGATAAAGGCATAGAAAGCTTATTGGATCCTTCAGAGAATTACGTCGTTGTGTCCCGATACAGCTGAAAGACGATATCTATCTGCTATTGGAGGGAAGAGAAATACGTCATTTTGACTAGAATCAGGTGAACGATGTTTCTCTGCTAATTAGAGGAATAAGCTCTCTATATCTTATATCTCTATGAAAAAAACCCATACAAATTGATATAATATATCAATAATATAACATGGGGAACAGTGAAAAAGTTTCTTGGGATATATCACTGATTTGAATACCTAATGGGTCCCTAATAACTAAATTAAAAAACCATTTTGCTCAATCAGGTCAGAATTTTTTGAAATTTTGAGTTTTTTGTTTTCGATTTTCGACTTTTAGACAAAATCACAACTTTTTTGTTTATTGAGTTACTAAAAGGTATGGGTGTTTTTAGAAATGGCATGGTCATATTAGTGGGGGCAGAGACTAGTTTAAGTTGAAAAAATTATCAGAGAGGCCCAAAATTACTTTTATTTTTTGTAAAATGACCAATTTTGTATATTTTTCAGTATACAAATTACTTCTTAACAAAAACAAAAATAATTTTTAAAGCTTTTTTATTTCTTACTATACAAAAAACATATTCAAATTAAAATGCATGGAATGCTAATACTAGCAGTATAAAACTCTCTCTAAAGATCTCCTCTTGTGCTGCAAATAGGATAGTCAAGAGCTATACTCCAACAATGGTCAGCCATCATGTGGCTATCTCATATTCCTTGGTACCTCTTCTACATGTCCCTCATGTCTTGGTGAAACTCTCACCCTGCTCATCACTAACACTTCCAAGATTGTCAGGAAAATCTCCAGGTGACAGAAAGGAAATTAAGTTTGATACTCATATATGCATTTAGCTGCTTTTAGCTCACAAGCATAATATTTACAAGCTTCACATAATTGCTTGACTTGTTGTTTCCTACGAAAATTATCCACAACCAAGACAACAAGGACTCCAAGCATTATACACAATCTGGTTCATAATAAAAAAAACAGATGATCATTCATTAGCTTTTGGATCTGAGGATCGTCACAATTTCAGCCTTCTTTTTTTACTCAGTCCAGGGAAAGCATCACAAATGTATTTAAAACAGTCTCCATCTTTATCTAGGGCTTGACAAACTATTTTATTAATTCTTAATGTGAAGAGGAGGGAAAATGATCTTTGATCTGTCCACCAGAGGCTCAGCAATAACATTTTTCTCTCCAACAGTCATATGAGTCCTCTCTGGCCACTCCTTCCTCACCCCTCCCTTGCCTACTATCCCAGTGACGGAGAAAGTAAGGGAATTCGTTTCTTTTAGTTTGGTGCATGGGCAACTGGAATGGATCCATATTGATTTCCATTATGGGGCAGAACAAATTTGAGACTGTATTTAAACTGTCAATGAAAAGTCTCCACTCTTGAGGATTGTAGTTACTTATCCAGGAGACCAGGAATGCCATTACAGTAATCAAGTCCATCTTTCTCCGAGAAGAAATGAACAAACTCTGAATCTCTTGTTCTATAGAAGATATTGTTGTACCACTTTGAAGCAGATTATTCTAACATAGTCTAAAGGCCAAAAATTATGCATATTTTTTGCGCAAGTTGAAGTCTCTCGCAAGGTCATTTAATTCACCCTGGTTGAACTTCTTTGGCTGTGATGTTGTACCTTCAAAGTGTATATCATCATCATTGTGTGAACTATCACATTGCGACTGCTCAGTCGCACTCTCATCATCTGTAATATGTGTAAGTGACTCGAACACTGGAATTGGAATATCTTCACTGTGGGGCAATCGTCTGATAGCAGAATCCAAGTTTGGATATTTTAAACTCTTTCTGTTTTTTTTTGTTTTTTATACTTATACGGTTTATAGCGCAAAAATGACAATCATCTGAGTAGTTTTTTTTGGTTTTCTCCACACCATAGGTACACAAAAACTTAAGTTTTATTCTTGCCTTTCGACCATTCCATAAATTATGTAATGCAACTAACACACACAATGGGAGGGGCCCACTCTTTTATCATTCTTTAGGAGACACAGTTTTAATATTAAAAGCAATTTGCAAAACCGTTTTAAGAAATTTATATTGATTTATCTTTATTTATTCTCTCAAAACCTATCTCCACCCCCACTAACAGGAGTATGCCATTTCCAAAAATATCTATACTAATTTTGTAGCTTTATAAACAAAAGTTACAAAAATCGCCCGAAATCGGTCAAAATATTTTGTTTTTTTGGACCCCTCTGATAATTTTTTCAACTTAAACTAGTCTGTGCCCCACTAATATGACATGCCATTTCCAAAAACACCCATACCATTTTTGTAGCTCAATAAACAAAAAAGTTGTGATCTGATCTAAAAGTCGAAAATCGAAAACAAAAAACTCAAAATTTCAAAAAATTATGACCTCATTGAGCAAAATGGTTCTTAATGTAGTTATTAAGGACCTTTTAAGTATTCAAATCAGTTGATATATCCCAAGAAACTTTTGGAAAAATTATTTGTTGCCCTGTGTAATCATGTGTTCAATACTGACACATCAAGGGCTTGCCAAATCAAAGGTGAGCAAACGCTTTCGTCCAACTAGGTTTAAAACACAATTGTATTTTCTCAGTATTGCATTGGTACACTCATTATGGAGACTAAAAAATGATATATTTCCATACATGGACATCATTCTTACAATATAGATCAACATCTGATATGTCGTTTCAAAATCAATTTAAAACTTTAATATGACTCTTTGGCGAAAACACGATTCTTGAAATACCATATTCATAACAAATTTGGAAATAAATCAAAGGCTTCCGAAATTTTTTGAAGCCTTGGTGCAGCCTCAACCTCTAATAATCAGAGTCAGAGTTGGACTAACGAGTATACGAGCTTGGAAATGTTGCCTGAACCCAGGGCAAAAGTTTGGTGCGTAGCTATTCTATGTACGTGGCTGCATTCAAGCGAAACCTGGGGAAACCAAATCAATGGCATTGTGTCCCCTGATGATGCCACAAAGCTAGAGATATGGTTGAGGCTGGATGTTTGGTAATTGTTCCAAGGTCTTCATCAACATCTTCAAAGGCCACAACCGGTCATTTCTTTTATTTCTGTCCAGATCCACAGTCCCGGTCTTTTCATCACTGAAGATGATGATCCTTCCAGCAGATTTCAGGTCAATGATAAGACCCTTGCAACGATGGAGATGAGTCACTTGATTTGAGGTGTCAATAAGGGTCTCTCCACATCACTAGGGACTTGCCACCACACACCTTGACAGCCTCCTGACCGTACTCCCATCAACACTAAGGTCCTTAGCATGACCCCTCATTCTGGGGGTTGGAGCCCTTTGGATCACATCAAAAATCAATTGTGGTTTCATTTTGTACTTGCCAACACGCCCAGATTTCCTCTCGACCCCTTGGTAATGTCCAGCTTCTTCTTGAGGCGGTAAATGGTCGATCTTGAGACGTTCAGTTGCTTGGCGTTCTCAGTTGGAGGCTTATCCGCGCCAATAAGCGTCGACACTTGAACTCAACGGTTTCGCTCCATCTCTCTGCTTATTCTCGAAGGAAAATGATAATAACATAAAAAACATAACCATAAGCACTGCTACCGAAGTTATTTAGCAAAACATTTTGTTCGAAACCTCTCGTAATCTCAAATCGGATTTTTGTAAGTATTACAATTTCCATCCCGCACCCGGTATATAGAAATAATTCAAATACGTAGCAAACAATTTTAAAAGGTAACTATCATTATTTCATTCGCCCTTGTAGGTATTAGTAGGACTCGAAGGATATGTATTTATACAAAATACGTACAAAACTTATTGATCATCATAAAATAATTTTACTTATTTTTCAAAAACATTGTAAAGTTAATAGATCGCCAAATATAGAAAGAAAAATACTTTCATGCAATTAAAACATAGCTTTTTTATTAAAAAATACTTAAAATCACAAGAGAAGATGGCTCTCAGTAGGACATAATCCATGGGATACTTTGATTTCAGGGTACATTTAACTAGTTATTTTTTCAAAATATCTAATTAAAATCTGTCTCAAACACTTTGTAATATGAAAACTTTTGTTTAATGGCCAATTATTTTTTTAAAAAGATACTTGCCTATTAATTCAATTGGGGGGAAGAATCTATATATGTATAACTCAAAAATGTATGTATAATCAATGCCATATAATATGAAGGACTTTTGATACTCTATAGATAGCATCATTTATCAATATTATTAATTAAATTTTTGGTTACTTAGCAGCTTACAAATAATTAGTTAAGAATACACATTTGCGTTTGATTTTCCTTAGTATATGTACTGCATGTTCTTCTGACAGGATCATTGATCACATGAGTAGGCTCCTCTAATCCATCAAACCATTATTTGTCGATCAACAAGCACTTTAATTACTTTTTTTTAGAAAGGGTAATTGACTCTGAATACTAATAGACTATTAATAGTTTTTTGATATTGCATTTATGATCTTTAAGGAATGTATTGATATTTTATAGATATCTTTTATATCTAGGTTATGTTGGTATAGTAAATATATACTATTATGAAGAATAGTTGTTATTTATGTTATATATATATATATATAGGGCTGTTTCTTATTTTCAAATGTTTGAAATGTTAGCAACATTGTGGTTTTTCTGTTTCTTGGTGATAAAAGAAGACGATATACAAAGTTTGAACAAAATCGGTCAACATTACGAGGTCGCGCAACGAGGTCAAAGTTTTAAAAATTTAGTAAAAATATGGCTTTCCGCAAATTTCTTGAAAGTGGTGGACGTTACAGACTTCAACAATAATGATTATTTAAGGAAATCAATTTACTACCAGACGTATGTTTGATGTTTTTTAATAAAACAAAGTTTTCAGTAAAAACAAAGAAAAATGGAGTGTGTATTGTTAGCATATTTCATAGCTTTTTTGTATCAATTAACTTCACTCGCCTGTAGAAGATGACTTGTTCGCTTCAGAGTAAAATAGTACTTTTAAGTTTAGTAAACCTTTAGATGATAAATCAAAAATGACCTTGGTTGCATTTTATCAATTCAAAATTCAGTACAATCTGAGTTTACATCATATGATTCAGAGCCTGTATGACCTATAAGAAATCGATTATGAAAAAAATAAATAATAATGTGTTTCTTAGATTTGCGTCAAGGTATCCTCTCAAATTTTACTTTGTCTCTGACGCATTTATAATCCATTATATGCGTCATTTTGTACGCGAGATATGCTTTTTTATGTACATATAACTCCCTACTTATTAAACTGACATGATTTTGTATACCAAAATATTAAAGCTGGTACCAAGCTTTCATTTGATATGTTTGGTGTCCTAAAAATCGCTATACTTTAGAGAAATAAGCAAATACATTTTGCACGTACTCTCCCAAAAAAATTGATCATTTGATATGAGATATACAATTACCATTGGTAACTGCTGTTAGTGGTACCTGGATAGAAAGAGAAGGAGAGAGTATTTTGCCTCACTTCTCTCCCTTCTTTTTATTATTAAATAATTAAAACAGCTTAAGATAATTTTTCCATGATTTCAAAAGATCACTATAATACTAAAACTGTTTTTACTGTTTGTAGTCATGTGAAATTCTATTTAATTAGTTTGTTCAGCATCGATGCTAAAATGCTTATTCATATAGTTTTACTATGCCCTATCATCGATTTTTATATATAATCTCATGTATAAATATATTTTCTGAACCGTGAATGTGAAAAAAAAAATACTAAAACACTGTGATTTTGGCGAGTAAGGGAGAAATGATTCAAAAGTGAACTTAAAGAACTTAGTATTTAAAGTATTGGATGTCTTAAGCCTATTAATTCTTACTCTACAAAGGGTAGGATGGTTAATGTCCTAATTTAATATAATATTTCTAATATTATAAATCAGCCACACCATCTATTTAAAAGGTTATTTCTGTATTTTTATATAATAAAAGATATTTATTTTTATAAAATAAGAGTATATTATAAACAAATCATCATTGAAATACATATTTGAAATATTTAAACAGATTATGATGTAGAGAAAAGTTATTATATATACAAAATTCATGTATTTTTTGTTGTCATTAAAGAAAAATAGTTAAAGCCAATATACTTTTATTTGAATAGTGAATTACCCACTGAAAATATTAAGGCATAAAGGACTAAGTTTATTTAAAAAACATGTGAGACAAACTTTTAAACGTCAAAAAATATGCGAAGCTATATATTTTTTTATTTAATTTCTCAATTTTAAATATTATTCTGTATTTTTATAATTTTGAAATAAATTTGAAATATTTCAACAGGTTATGATGAGAGGACATTTATTTTATACATACAAAACTCATTATTTATTCTTTTTGGCTCATTAAAGAAAAATAGTGAAAAAACATTATACTTTTATTTGAAAAGTGAATTACCCACTGAAAATATTCAGGCAAAAGAACAAAATAACTTTAAAAAACCTGTGAGAAAAACTTTTGAACGTCGAAATATGAGAAACTATTTATTTATTTGTTCATTTTTTTATTATAGAGATTTCTCAAGTTCTTTATTAAATCTATTTTTCCTTGAACATATTGTTAGAGATTATCTTCTTAAAAGAACAGAATATAAATAGCATACAGCCAATAATGATTATATAGGAGAGTCCATTGTTATATCCATATGGATATGCAGTGGACCTACATCCATTTTCTATTCAAAAACTTATAATTACCCCCCCTCTCTTCAAAATAGCTTACCGTATATTTTATTAATACCACCAATTTAATCCCAATTTAATGCCCAGGGAGCCAGAGAAAAATCTTCTTATAACCTTTGCATGACGGAAAAAATATGAAACTCACAAAGGGTTTTTTTCTCTCTCTCTCTCTCTTTGGCATTATACTACCATTTTTATTTTTGGCAAATAATTAATTAGAATCATGGAATGAACAAAGGGCATGCGCTTAAACAATGCAAGTTTAAACTTAAAAGCAGAAGGGGGGGAGGTCCCCATCTGTGCTGTCGTAGAAAGTCACATATTTTATTTGCAACCAGTTTTTAACCACATATACCTATATGTAGAAAAACAAAAGGTCTTCTAAAGGAATAAATTAAACTTATTGACAAGTTATATATTTACTTTTTTGGTGGAGGAATCTCTTAATCCAGTCGACCCTCGCTACTTGCGCCTCGACATCTCGCAGTTCTTTTACTACGCGACGACGGCTTGGCTCCCGTTTTTCACGGCAAAACGTCCCCATATGAACTCAATGCAGACTTTTCACCAAATCCGTAATTTCCAGCATGGCCTACAATGTGAGGTACTAAAACTAAGAATTATTCAGTGGTTTTTGAGATATTTGAGGTTGAAAACTGATAAATCGTCAAAAAAGCAAGATGGCGGCCCCAAAAAAAGGTCCGACCGGGTACATGTAATCAGACGCTCTTACGACAACAACAGGCAAAATGGGGTAGGTTTAAACGCCGGGTGATGTGAAATCTCTCAAATTTCATATATATACAAATACGACCTCATATATATCGCGGTGGTCGTGTAGTGGATCCGGGCCGTCGCGACTTTGGCGAGGGAACACTGTATTTTTATTTCAATTTGTCCAGCAATATGGCTATGCATTGCTTTTCTTTAAAAAAACCCACGATTATTGACATGACTGCATTGCAATCAAAGTGAGTTAGGCCTTGCTCTATTTATGATGAGCTTCATGCTATAAAGGGTTATTTATAAACCTTTTTTACTTGGAGTGATAATAAGGGAGTCTAATTTATTGTTATCAGAGTATGGAATCTATCTATGACCCTTAATCAGAGGTATGATTTGAAAAGGTATTAATAAATGGACACCTCATTTTATATATGGACTTACGTGGGTCGCTCATGCCGGAAAGGAATTTTTTTTTTGTTTCTAATTTTATGATTTCTAATACTTTTGATCTATATGAGAGAAGTTTGTATTGGCATGCAAGCATTGATGGCTTATGTTTTTTCTTCACTGGTGTTCGTTTTAAAATGAATAATGTTTTTGTAAGTGTGATGAGGAATATACAGACTTGTGAACGGAACGCAAAATTGAACGGCGTTCAGCTGAACGCACGTTCAATGAACGGAAGGCTTACGGAATACAACTTTTTCTTGAACGCTGAACGTTGAACGCAAAAAAAGAGTTTTGTTTCAGCGTTCAATTTTTCAAACATTTCAATTTTGGAAAGTTTTGATTAAGTATTTTTCTGGGATATAAACAATGGAATGAAATATTATGAGAAGACCTTATAAACTACTCTCGCAAGAACTCTCTATAGAACAGTGAAGCACTTTTTTTAAGTGACCAAAAATTAGGTATGCAATTATCAGGAACGACCGGTTCCTAATTTTTTTATTTAATTGAAAGGAATTTTTCGAAATACTCTTTCTAAAAAAAACGTCATCACTTTTTTCGGAAATGATAAAAAAAATGTCGTCACTTTTTATGAGATTCTTTTCTAAATAAAAAAACGTTATCACTTCTTTTCTAAAAACGGCGTCACTCTTTTTGGAATTTCTTTTCGAAAAAAACGTCATCACTTCTTTTCAAAAAAAAAACGTCGTTACTTTGTTTGGAGATTCTTTTCTAAAAAAAACGTCGTCCCTTATTTGGGAAATTATTTTCGAAAAAAAGACCCTCTTATGTTGTGAATATATACGTTCTGCAGACCCCGATTGGGACCCCTGGGTTAGATCCAGTCAACAAATTATATCATTTGAAAATCGGTTCGGGCTCATTTTTATATAAACCCCTAAATAGTACTTCCATTTTTCAAATTTATACAATGTTATTTAAAAAAATATTTGAACGCTGAACACTAACGGGAAAGCTGAACGCAAAAACATTGAACGGAACGCTATTTTTTTAACACTGAACGCAAAAAAAGCTGAACGCTCACCAGCCTGGGAATATATATATAATATATATATATATCAGGAAACAACCGGGTACCGGCCCGGGTCCCGGCTGTTTTTTTAGTGTCCCGGTCCGGTGTCTAAAAATCACCGGGCCAGGACTTTAATATTTTCGTTCGTTCTCATTCTGAAAATGTTAACATTTTTTTGTTTGAAATAAATTGTTAAAATAAAATAAAAATTAGGAAATTATTTAAAAATAGTCGTCACTATTTTTGAGAAATTATTTTAGAAAGTTATTTTCTAAAAAAACTAACTTCGTCACTTTCAGAATGACGAAGGAACGAAAATATATTAAAGTTCCGGCCCGGTTGTAGCCCGGCCCGGGTCCCGGCAAAAAAGTGTCCCGGTCGTTTCCTGATATATATATATATTTTATATATATATATATATATACATATCACAACAACAACACCTATAATATATTAAATATATTCACTTTGGTAATTGAAAAGGCATCCAAAATAATGTAAATTATTATAAAAAAAAATGTGATAAATAGTGAAATTATTAAATATCTTTCACAGTCACAAAACAGCAGTTTGATAGAATAACAAAAATCGAATCCTAAATTTTAGAACCAAAAAGAAGATAAGTAACGTTTACAATGTTGGAAACATCGTAACTGTCTTAAGATTGTGTTTTTTTATCTCCTACTTTCTAGTGTATTCTTTCTTTTTTACACTGTATAGATTTTAGGTAATAAATAAATAACTTAACCAAAAAATGTTGAAAACTGTGTAGATATTATTGTGTATAGGCATAAAAATTTGCAGTTTTTTCATAACACAATAAATCAATATAGCTGAAAAAGGCGTCTATGTTACGGCACATAAATTTAGTACGTTTTACCAACACAATTAACTAAATAAAATATCGTAGCATCTCACACTTTTATATAAAATTATATAACTGCTTCGAAGTTGCTTTGAGTAAGCAAAATATTTTTTTCGATGTTTTTGCATGAAATTAAAGAAAAAAAATACATTTTTATGACTATATCCAATGGAATTAGTGCTTCACCTAAAGCGCTTCATGATTTTATATTTAGTACTCAGCATGGATTCAGACACAACAAAAAACAGTCAATACTAACATAGGCATGTACTTCATTTTCTCCAATTTAAT
>CP045900.1:22255784-22276867 GCA_013387185.1 Caligus rogercresseyi | reverse complement strand
TTGTAAGGATATTATGTAATAAATCGTACTCTAATAAATTCATTATAGTGAAAATGAAGTTATTGAAAACATATATCCCTTTTATAGGTAAAGGGAATCATAGCCGATTCCTTTTATGGACCATTTTAATTCATAATTTTCGACTGATTCAGTTTTAAGTATTATTAAATCAAAAAAGATTATGGTTTTTTTTACTCAATAGAATAAATAAGTGCTTTATGTTAAATAATGACAGTGTGAGACGCAACATTTTAAACGGGATTTTATAAACCTCTCCTTTTAAATATTTATATCAAATTGCAAACATGAAACCTGGGAATATAAATGTTGACATAAAGACTAACTATTATTTAATAATAATTATTGTATTGGTTAGTTATTATAATGTTTCAAAATATTATTTTTATTAGTTGTATACTTTTTAAATAATAAGATTTAGTTAAATTTGTTAAAATTTCAGTCAAATCATATAAAAGGTGAAATGAGTATATGTGAAACATCAATCATTTGAAATATATAGTTGGCGTTTAAAGGGTTAACTCAGCTTGGGATTCTTTAAAAAAACAAAATACCAATTATTATAATTAAACATTTTCGAAGAATTAATATTTCTTAAGACAGAAAAAAAAATATTGTCAAAATATGTTGTGATTGATTTATACTAATCCTTTTTGCTTGATCTCTTCGACTAGAAAAGAGAGAAAAGCATACTTACTATGCTTATTTGACATTAAATGCTCTTAAAACTACTTTTTTTAAACCAAAAATCAAGAAGTTTAACTTAAATGATCCTGCATAAACTTTTAAAGGTAATATTTGATCATCGTGTAAATATCACCAATGAACTAATCGAGTTAAGGGGCCGATATGGATTAAACATAGTTGTTGTATAGCTTCTAGATCATCCCCACCTCACCGGAACTCAATCCGGTATCAGCCGGTAATAAGACCCTAGGGAGCTAAACCGTTTATATTCAGTATAATGTTAAATTTACAAATGTAGTGAATGGTTTTTTTTTTTTGTTTTTTGTTTCTCTTCAGCAAGGTCTTTATTCATTATTTAATATATACGACGTACACAATATACCATATATAATAATAAAATTAAAAAAGGAAAATTGTGCAGTGAAAAAGGAAAATTGTGCAGTAGTGAATGCTTTTAAGAGGAATTTATCATTAAACTTATTTTTAAATGTTTTGTTTTTATTTAATTGTGAATCACTTTTATAAAAAGATACTTATATTAAGGAAGGATATTTGTCCTTCATCAATGAAATTTGTAGCATGAATGAGAAAAATATAAATACGATAACTATAATCGATAACGATAAAAAATAATATGTTTTACATGTATATATCAGTTTGTAAATAAGCTCTTTGGTTTAAAATAATCTTCTTGTGCAAGGCACAATAAGCCACATTGGAATACAATTAAATATATTTTTTTCATATTTATCAGCTTTAAAAACTACATAAAAAACAAAGTTGTATAATCAACTATCGAATTACCGAAAAACAATATTTATCTTTGATAGGCCACTTTTACAAAGTCAATTAGCAATCTTGAGTTTTAAATATTGTTTTGAGAGACACAGATTCAAGTCATTTTGAACCGAAATCCATATGACTTTAATTTAGCTAAACAACATTTAAAAAGTTCAGAATCATATGTATGATAGTTCATGCTAAAAAAACAGGTCAATTTTAAAACTCCTTTGTATCAAACATAGATGTTGCCTTCATAGCCGAAACTACTGAAAGATATTGACAGTGGTGGGCACTTCCGCTCATTATTCCGCTCGTCCGCTCTGAGCGGAGGAGCAATTGGTGAGCGGAATGCAAAGAGCGGATCATCTTTGTGAGAAGTGAGCGGAATGTGGTGAGCGGACCCTCTAAAATTAACTTCCGCTCATCCGCTCACATAAAAAAAGTTTCCGTTATTAAAAAGGATTACTCATAGAAAAAAGACTACTTTTTCTCGCTTTTTGCTCTAAATGTAATGCCGCTAACGTGGCATGGACTAAAAAGGTGCGCCAGAAATTGTTTATTCTTGTCTAGACACGTGGCAGCAGTGTTGCCACGCGTAGCCACTCAGTTCACGTCGTGCAGTTATTGTGTATACGCAGAGAGAATAAGTGACAATCAGTCCTTTCTATATAAAATGTGTACCCCCGTCATAACAAAGAGGTTGCGTTCATGGTCCCATATAGAATTTCATTTTATATTCAGAGAAGAGAGAGAAAAGTTACATTATTATAATATAACTTTTCTCTTTCTTCTCTAAATATAAAAGAGATAAAATTATCTTTGTTATAATTATTAAATAATTATTACATGTAGTATGATTAGAAATCCATCTGAAAAAATGACGTCATAACACATATGTTGATGATGTCATTAAATGGCTATATGGGACCCTACTTAGTACCAGCTTAGTACTTACTCGGCGTACAAGTTTTGTCTCTCTCTGGCACTCTCTTATTCTCTCTGTGTATACGTTTGTGTTCGTGTGTGTTCATTGTCTGACGGTCACTCTGAGTCAGTATACTTTACTTTTTCGTTTTTTTACGAATCACGAGTCATGGATAAGTTTGTGACCCGAACCCGACCTCTGAGCGGAGAGAGAAGCTACAGGTTAGTAAATTGATTAATTTAATTGAGCTATTCATTTATTTAAGTACAATTTTTAAATTTATAAAATTAATCTTATTCTTAATTCATCTGAATAATGCGTGAGCAGTGTGACAAGTAACATAAAAAGTTAATGTTAATTTGTCAATTAATATTTGTTATTGAAAGGAGCAGCATGGACCTGGAGGTGGACGACCCCATCTCCCAGGATGTCTTCAGCAGCCCTGTGGCCACTGGCAGTGTGGAGGAGGTGGGCGCCAGCCAGGCAGACACTGTGGTCTTGAGCCAGAGCCAGGACACCCAGGGATCTCAGGATGCGCGCACAATGGAAGTGCAGAGGGAATTCGCTCATTTGAAAAAGTAAGTCCCAAAAAGTGGCAAAACCTCTCAAATTTAACATTCTAGTAGACGGCGTCTAGCCATCTATGCATAATAAAACATTTAAAAAAATATGACCTATTCCGCCAACCTGAGCGGAAGAGCGGAATGAAGTGAGCGGAACAGCAGTACTCAAAAATGAGCGAATGAGCGGGAGCGGATCAGTTGAAGAAGAAGGTGAGCGGAACAGCAAAAAAGTGAGCGGTGCCACCACTGGGAGGGGATCGGTAGTACAGGAAACAGTTTTCTACTAACGACATGATCAATTATTCTTTAAATAAACTAATTAAATACGACAACCATTACATGATTGTATTCATCTCTAGCGATGCATCGAAAAGTGATAGCGATTATTTCTTATAAGAATCTTGATGTCACACAAAATGAATAGCTCCATGTCCAAAATTTAAATGAGGATTAAAGGATTATTTATTGATCCGCCGTATTCTTCATATCTGGCAATCATAATCTGTTTCCTTTCTATTGAAATACCAATTATTAGTACCATCTCTTAAAATCATTTTACAAAAAGTGTATCAACAGTTGTGAGGGTTTCTAAAATCCATGTTTTGCCCAGAGAGAAGAGTTTTGCCCATAGAGCTATAAAGATATAGAGAGCTTATTCCTCCAATAGCAGAGAACATTCTTCAGCTGTATTCTCGTCACAATGACGTAATTCTCTGAAGAATCCATAGGATATAAAGATATAGGAGTTTATTTCCTCCAATAGCAGAGAAACATCCTTCAGCTGTATTTGGTCACAAGACGTAATTCTCTGAAGAATCCATAGAGATATAAAGATATAGAGTGCTTATTTCCTCCAATAGCAGAGAAACATCGTCGTTCAGCTGACTTCGGGACACAATGACGTATTTCTCTGAAGAATCCAATAAGCTCTCTATGCGTTGTTAATCTCTATGGTCTTGCCCTTGAAGAGGATCACAACATTGGCTTGAAATATTACCTTCGATAACTCTTCAATTGACTCCTTTCCTGCCGAGTGTTTTTTTTTTTTCAAGCTATATGAACAAACAAAATCAATAGATGCTCCACTCCATATAAATAATGTATGTGGGAGCTCTCTCCATGTTCTTATGAATGTAGGTGTGCTCCTAGGCGAGCCTGTGAAATACTCACATAAACACGTTTTAATGGTGGGATTGGCCTCAATCATAAGACACAATAATAAGCATATGAATGAGGCTAAGGCGTACTTGAAGTTACTCTACGCTGTTTTCTATATATGTTGCCCAGGAAAAAATAAGACTTACACAGTTTATATATAAAGAACAATGATGAAAAAAGAAGAAACGAAAAAAACCTATTAAGTACCTTAAAAAATCAAATACATAATAGAAAAACATATTTGTTTTAACCCCCTATCTGAACACCATATTACTAGTATTTGTTAGAAGAATATTCTTCCATAGATGTAGGTCATAATTATGAGTTACGGATCATTACAAAAAGTTAATATATATTGGTTTCTTTTTGTGTTAAAACAATATAAGACACAACTGTTTAATTGAAATGAGTTACATTTTGGAGCACTTAGCATTTAAAAAGTACCGCTCACCGAACAATAATATGGAAATCCATTTGTATAAAGACAAACAAAATATTTCTTACTATATTTATATATATTTTACTTCTTATTTTGCTTCTTTTATAATTAATAATATATATTTTTTGTTTTGAAATCTACAATATTTTTATACCCCTATTATAATTTGTATAATAATATCTAAGACTTGAATTCTATGTCATGATTTAGGCTCTAAGTATTTAGTTGATCAATAATGCTTTCTCCTCATAATTAGGAAGTTTAATAAACTTCCATATAAGAAAAGGAATTTCTTTGACTCAATTTAACCGTGTTTGGGTATGAATGAGATAAGGATATATGTTTAAATATATAAAAATAGGGTAATTAAAACGACCTTACAAGGGTTTACAATATAATGATCCATTGTACTGATTGATGAAAAATAAAGTAGATAAATATCTGGATATGCTTTATATATGGATTGTTGGAATATATATATATATATATCAGGAAACGACCGGGACACCTTTTTTCGCGGGACCCGGGCGGGACTTAAATTTTTCAAGCCGGGCCGGGACATAATATACATTTTCGTTCCTTCAACATTCTGAAGTGAAGAATTTCCAAAAAAAGTGACGATGTTTTTTTAGAAAGAATTTCCGAAAAAAGTGACGACGTTTTTTTTGAGAACAGAATCTCCAAAAAATTCTGAATTGATGATTTTAATTTTTTTAATGACAAACGAAATATTGAAAAAATATTGATGTCCCGGCCCGGTGTATTAAAAAAACCAGGATAACGGGCCGGGCCGGGACGCTCAAAAAAACAGCTGGGACCCGGGCCGGGAGGGTATCCGGTCGTTTCCTGATATACATATATATACAAAACTTATATATATATAAGTTTTGGTTTGCCAGTTAGTATACCTTTTTCGATACTGATATTTTTTTAAAGTTCATATGTTTAAATAAACTATTCATGTTGTTGTCAAAGATATAATATCGTATAAATAAATCTTGGACTATTTGCGCAATAGGAGCATGATATAAAGATAACAACAAATAAACAATTAGTAACAATATTTAATATGAAACATTTACTTACATTTTTATAGGGTTATGTCGTTTTTCAAAAGGTAATATTATTTAGCATTTAAAATTTATTAGATTTGAAATATTGATACAAAACGTATATGTACAAAAATTTAAAGGTGACGACTGTTTTCTTCTCTAAAGCAATATCTGTATATTTAATAGTTTAAAGCATGGCGAATCTCCAAGTTCCTTTTCTAAGCTTTGCCACGAAATTTCTTTGTGTAATATAAAAATGAGAAATGTTGGTGAATTAAATGATTATGTAATACTTTTTTCTGTAAAAAGACTAAATCGTAAAGTTTATTCATTTTAATCGTGGAGGAAATACTATTTTATATTCATAGCTAAGCTATTTAAATATTGAAATAGACTATATATGTATATATACATATATATATATATATATATATATATATATATATCTATATATATATTGTGTAAGAGATTGTAAATTGAAGGCCTTTTTAGTTTTAATATTTTTTCACTTTTTGATAAACATTACAAATAATATCTAAGATGTATTTGATGAATAATATTAATTTACTTATCGATTTATAGATAGTTATAACTCATTTTTTCAGCAATATATCACAGAACAACTACGCTTTAAAAAGTTTTGAAGCCCTATATCTACTTTAAAATTTCTACTTCTTAAAACAAAAAACATATAAAAGTTGATGTTGTTATTAGCTTGTTTGTTTTTCGTCGACAACTTATTAAGTCAAATATTTATGATGACATTTTGATTTCTGAAATAAATACTCAAAGTTGACATTTTCCTCTTTTTCAACAGCTGAAAAATTCCTTTCTCGAATAAATTATTAGGTATGGTAAATTTCATTTATTTGCCTAATATTATTATATTTAAATATTGTCTTTTGCATTGCAACGTCACTCTTATTTACCTTACATATAAGCTAACAAACAATTTCCTGATAGCTACAACTCCAATATATTTTTCCCCTAAATCCATCAAATATTTAACATCCTTTTAACGTTTTTATAAGCCACATAGCTAGAAAATACAGATTGCAAAAGACTATAAAATGTTCCAAGTGTCAGATGAATAATATACACATCCAAGTATTTATCCACTCAATCCTTACTTTCAATCCAATATATGACTCAATATACATACATTTTGGCCTTAATTCCTTGATGTCCATACTCAGGGGATGGTGCGATCAATAATATCAATAGCGATCCATAATTGGCCAAACTTTCACTTTGATCGGTTAAAGCATGCTAGCACAGTATCCAATTTAATTTAAATAGTTAATAATCCAATATAAACCTCATCCTCAACGTCAAGGCCAACCTGAAGTTTCACATCAACCTAATGGGTATCATCTGAAAGCTCTTATAAAGTTCTTTTTAATGAAGTATAAATAAGCCTGTAAACGTAGAGAAACGCTAGAAATAAGCTATTTTCCCGAGCAAGAAAAATTTCCTCGTTTTTTTGTACATGTTAAATTCAACTGTCAAAATGATGACGGCTCGGAGTTTAATGGTATATAATCCCCCAGATATGGTTGGTGTATTGTTCCAGACAAATAAGTGATTTTATCACCTCTTACGATGAACTCAAGGTCAATTTTGAACGTTGTTTTCGAAAAAGAATCACGACATATCATGAAATAAATAATATTTGTTGCATTAAATTAATATGTATTTTGCTTGGAAATATTATCAATATGATTAAAAATAATTTGTATGAGTGTATTAGTTCATGCACTTGGGTTTCTACAATACATTTATAAAGGAAAGTAATCCTCTCTCGCTCTCTTATTTATTTTCGAGGCCTTTTGTTTTTGGGGCGCGGTGATCATGAGTATTCCATCCGAAGAGAGATTTGAGGCCACTTCCTCACTATACAATCCTCTGGAAGGTATACTTCCTTGAAAACTGCGAGGAAAAAACTTTCCATCCTCCTTGTCCTCATGCTTCCCCTCCACGACCAGAACGCGATTCTCCTCCACATTCACCTCAAACATCCGGTCGATAGAGATGCGTATCCAGAGAAATCTCAAACTTTTTATCATCATCCCGAACCTGGATCGTAGCCTCATCCCGGGGCGTCGAAGGCTTCTGAAAGACCTTTCTCATCAATGGCATCGGGGGCCTTGCCGTCTTTGCTCAGCTGGCGAGAGAGCATCCAGTTTCGACGAGGAGGAACCACGTCCAGGCTTCGCATCTCAGGGCATCCTTAAAGAACTCCGAGCTTTCCTTCATCATGTTCTCACGGATCTTGTCAAACTCGGACAGGTGGACTCGAAAAAGGATCTTGCAAAAAACACATCACGGAGGGTCATGGGTACTCGAGACATTTGAGGCTTCAAAGTCTTTCCAATACTGAGTCTTTGAGAAGAAGAAAAAAATAATGAAGAGAGAAGCAGCCTTTTACTTCCTTCTAGAAACAATAAATGTATATGTGTAAGTCAGGCACCCAAGTATGTGTATTATGCACACGTACGCATCAAGAGCGACTCTGTGTTTATACGAGTTGCATAACTTATTTGTGCTTGAAAAGACGCGCGGGAGCTTCATTCAAGTCAAGCATCACAAGAAGAAGCAATAAGGCCAATAATATTACATCCGCAAATAAACTCACTATTTACACTCCTCTCTTGATTCGCAGAACAACAACAACAAGTTGGCGCATTCTTGGTGTATCTGCCTTGACATTACTTGTCTTGCGTTTACTCACTGAGGTATAGTTAAACTAAAGCGTTAAAGTAAAGTAGCGCATGCAAGGAAAAAGTAACCAAAAAAAATTGGCCAAAATTTGGTTATTTTCTTTAACGTTAGATGTCGTTAGTCGATGAGATTCGTCACAATCCTATTTAAAACCGGTTTAAAGGGATCAAGCTTGATGACACTCAAAAACACTTTTCTCAAGATAAAAAACGTCTCCAATATAAATAATAAAAGGTCTTGTTATTATTTTCAAAGAGCTCCAGCATCAAAGCGCCCTTACGGGACTAAAGAAGAACTAAAATTTTGGCCAATTCCTTTTGGGAAAAAAGGAAGAGTTTTATGTTGTGCATGCGCTACTTTACTTTAACGCTTCAAATTAAACATGATAAGTACGAACGTAAAATCTCCTAAAACCAAGGCTTTCATTTGCTTCAATATAAGATATGTTATATAAAAATAATGGTAAATTGAAATCAATACTATTATATTTTGTATTATTACGATTATATTAAAAGCATTTGTTTGATAACCAATTTTAATATAAATACTCCACAATTTGGTGTGCGTTCATTATTAATACTTAAGTAACTAAATAGTGTGTACTGCATAATTATAATATAAGTTATATTTGTATGCTATTTATATGACAAGTCTGTGCCAACAAAAAATATAAAAAGACTATTTTAAAAATGATGGCGGTATTTATTCAGATTGTTTTTTTATTAATTTACAACATTTCCTCATTACTCATTAACAGTGTTGGTCGAATATTACTTTGAAAGTAGTATGTAATACACTACTTTTGACTGCGTAGTAATATTTTTTTTGGCTGTGGATGATTTTAATACCGACTTGACATAGAAAGAGAAAAAAACTGAAAAAGATAGATAATCTTCTGGCCTCTCTTTTATTGTAGTATTAGACCTCACAAACCTCTCCCTTTTTCATAACAAAGTGTTATTATTATTATTGGTTACATTAAACAGCTTGAGTATTTAACTCGGAGAGGAGAACCTTGATACGGAGTTCCCCCCTGTGTCCGGAGGGTCACTTATTCGACAGGATTCCTGGACGAGAGGAACTCCATCGTCTCTGTCGGGACTGACTTGTTCTTATGGTAAAGTAGTTCATGCCTCCCTCGTCACGGAAGGCTATCTAGGCTTGCTCTCAAGCTTATTATTAATTCTCTTAGCATTTTTTGGCGATTTGACGACGAAAGTGAAGGAGGAAGACAGTAAGACCGCCCCTCATAATTCATCCAGAATAAAAGAAACAACACCTCCAAATGTATTGATTTTTTTTGTAATAAATGTAAAAAAAATATAAAATAATTAGTAAAAAATCTGTTAGAATATTTTTCTTTTAAGGGAGAGTTTGTAGGTTTATACTATAATAAAAGAGAGGCCAGAGAGATGGCTCTATGTTTTCAGTTTTTTTCTCTTCTATGTCAAGTCCCGGTATTAAAAGCATTCACAGCCTCCGAACAATAGTACGACAAGCAATTCAAACAGGATATTAAAAGTCCTCACCAAACCTAGTTAGCATTTTATGTCCACGGATGACCGTCATATAATTACATTCACAGTTAATAATTTTCATCAAAATGCTTTGTCGAATATTTTTTCCCACTAAAGTATTATGTAACTAGGAATATACATATAATATTCCTTGAAAGTAATCATCTAATATGTTGTTCTCTCTAGTTAGTCAGCAGTAATATAACTAAGTAATATATTACTCGCACCCGCGGTAGGGAACAACACTGCTCATACATGAGTATATAACTCAAGGGCTTACAGTTATAACATCTAGAGCTGTAGAGGTTTTTTTTATAAAAGTCTTTGAACGTGTTTAGTTCATGCTACAAATGAGCTTCCACTATTCCTACATTTTTAAGGTATAACTTGACTACGACTTTTACAAACACTTCGTTGCTAGGAAAGCATTGTTTCTCTTTAACAAAGTATTTAGTCACTATTTTTACTCTAGAAAATTGCCAGAAAATACGTGTGTGTGTGTGTAATCGTCTTTATTCATCATTAAAAATAACACCTAGTTCTTTCAAATAGCTATGGCGTAAATGATAATGTTTTATAAAAAAACATTATACATATATAAAAATTTATATAAAACAATAAATCTATAATAACATATATGTACAATAAAATCCCATTAAAAAATAATAATAATAAAGCAAAGCCATTTGGACAAAAACAAAAGATGACTTTATATGGCGCTATTTTAGAAATGTTTTGGCAAGCTACCGTTGCTGGCATCACGTCGTGGGGGCGCGAACCTCAGTCGGGAAAAAACGATTCCACAGATCGGCGGCGAAGGCGGAAAACGTTTTTTTCCTTTACTTTAGTGGACAGGGGATGATGCCCAGCGACTTTGATCGGCTCGACCTTTTGTTTTCGATGGATAGGGTGGTGCGCTCGGAAAAAAAATGGTTTTGCCGATGAGACTTCTCTCACCGCACCTCCATCCGAGTTGGAGTAAGCTTTCATGTTTCTAGGGCTACAGCTTTCAACGGCGATCTCATTCCCTGACGGAAGACCTACTTTGCAAAGTAGGTCGGGAATGCGGATGTGGTAAGTCCTCTTTATTCCGTAATGGATTCTCCGCCGCGTCATTAATAGATACTTGTACTGATTTGTACGCGCAGAGGGCCATCCAAGACGTGGGGGAATGACAGCATCTGCAGCGTAGCAATTTTTCCAACTAAAAGACCTCTTGCCAGTTGCCTTAAGTACTCTCCTATCGGAAGGTGGATAGCCAGCCTTGCAATAAGTGTCGCTCTTTGTCTGGCAGCTTTATCCAACTCCGTTCTCATGAGGAAGAGTTGTGAAATTTGAGTCGAATGTAACTCAAGCAGCCTCCAATTCTTTCGAGGGACGAATCAAATTTCCATCAACCAACACAGAGAACGAAGCTAAGTCTTTATTGCAAAGGTTATCCCCGACCATGATTGAGTTTTGGAAGCGTTCAGTACAAGACCATTCCTCCGCAGCAAATTGAGCAAAATTTTGCTCGCAGATCCAATTGAACCTTAAATGGTTTAGGTCTCTACCAACAGCCCAAATGGCAGTGTCATCAGCGTAGCCCGAGTTGTCCTCCTCACCGATACCCAAGCAAACGGGCATATCAGCCACTAGAACTAGATAGAGTATGGGCCCCAAAATAGACCCCTGTCTCACCCCAAACTCCACCCTCAAAAGGTCGGACAGGTACCATTCCAATCGACACATTGCTGGCCGTCTGATAGGTAAGATGTGAACCATTCCAATGCCGATCCTTTAACACCTATAGCTCTTAGTTTGGGGATGAGCTGACTCTTGTCAACGGTGTCAAACGCAGAAGAAGATCGAAAGCAAGAATCCCAACCACATTCCTTCCTGCTTCCCTCGAATCCACTTTGTATGGGCAGTGGCTAGTGCTGCTGCAGACGATCTGCCAGGACGAAAGCCAAACTGAGAATTGGCTAGATGGGACTCCAAGTCACGTTTCACCACCGTCTCAAGCACCTGGACGTATTAAGATCATTCTTAAAGAGAAGATATTATATAAATAAGAAATCTTCTTTTTAGCTTCAGTTCTTTTTTAGGTAATGTAAATGGATATTCGACTATTGCTATTACGCACATGACACCATTGTAGATGATGGCCTGTGTTGTTGTTTGGCTATAGCTGTGTCATGGCTCAATTATTACAACCTATATAATCCGTCTATAGATCATACCTATATAATAACTGGATAATATTCAACACATAAGACAATTTACTCAACGACTTATAGCAACCTAAGAAATATAATTTTAAGAAAGATTAATAAAATAATTTTAGTACTTTGACCTTGTTTCATTGATAAGTATTATAAAAAGGTATATTTTTTTAACACACCTTGTAAAGACTGTAAAGACAAGTGTTTAATACAGTTGTTCATGCTTTTGTCAATTGTCTTACTTCGACAGGGAGTTTGTAAAAATAAACTGAAAGGAGTTAACAGTAAAATAATCACGGCAGTACTTTTGTTCGGACTTTCACCAATGTGGCATCCTTGCTAACGATTGTTGTTGCACTCCCCAGTAGCTTGTATAATATTTATTACGGACATAAAAATTACAAGTGTAGGGATTAATTTTCTTGGCTTGCCCCCAATCATGAATTGGGTCTTGGCGGCGTTAAGGACGAGACCATTCCCCCTGCATATTTAAGAAGGCATCCGCTTCGTCTCTAACAAGAGCCAACTTCCTCAAGGGAATTACCGACAGCCCATAGGAGAAATCGTCCGCGTATAAATTTTCTTCCTTCCTCTTAACTTGTCCCTTCAATTAAGAGGCACACGTGTATACAGTTAAATAATTTTCTATACTCAATAATTAATTCTCTGAAAATCTATTTGGCTATAGCAATGAAGACATACAAACCTAACCTCGTATTATTACTTATAGTTGTTGTGCTTGTGATTTTTGTGCTCCAAATGAAAAAAAAATGAAGTGAGTGGTGAGTTCATGTGATTAAGATTATAGATACCTACATGTGTATATTTCTTCTGTCCCTTATGCTTTCAGAAATAAAGGAAACTGAATCCAAAGAAGATGATGAGGGACTAGCCTACGTGTCGTTTGTCTCATTTTAACTCAAATCAAAAACCACCAAAGCCGTGTGCGAGCCATTGCTGATACATGGGGACGCAGATGCAAGGCTCTCATCTATGTCACCAACTCAACGATTCACTGTGAGTAATTTAAAAAAAATGTTATTGATTTTGTGTCCTACGAAAAAACATTCCCAATAAATATTGTTTAGTTAAAATGTCTGAAGACCCCAACTTTCCAGATAATATGGGTATATTATGTGTGCAAACAATAATCATGACGTCATGAATGGCTATAATGTTATGATTCCCCCTTTTCTAAGTTCAATGTTTTTTGACAAAGGCAATTGTTGGAGTTAAATGTTCAATGGAGGGAATTAGTGAGTTATATGAGTCATTTTACTGACAGAATGAGTAATATTTCACTAATGGACTAGCTCTCCCTGCACAAGGTGAAAGCTGGCAGGAGAAACATCAATTACATGGTGGGATGCTCCTGGAGAAATACTAGGACTCTTCTGAATTGTGTGCCAGCTGCACACAAACGAATTTATGGTGGAGGAAACTGATCCGTCAGGGTTGACGGGAGAGCGGGAAAAGTTGCTGTCAATTGTCAGTTTTTTGAAAAAAAGAAATCTTGGTAATACTACTCGAACTTTTGGACACGTTAGATAAAAACCTTTTACAGATTCAGGATCATCGATGTCTTCCAAAGTGTACAGATGGACAACGATTTTTCTGTGCTCACATAGCTCACCACAGCTATCCTCTTCTGTGGTGTCGCAATTTTGGTCTTAAGGGCGAGCTGCTCGCCAAACTGAAGAAGATTGTTTCCTTCATAATCATGGTGTACTCTTATTCTGTTTGTTCCACGTGTAAAACAACCAAAGCTGGGTGAACAGTCCTAAGAATGTCAGCCCAGTGGAGCTACTCTGCCTCTGCACATAGCCCCAGGAGGTACAGTCATTAGGGATGCCGGTCCTCTGCATGGTTTGCTCACTCAGAGGCGATCCTGGTAACCCTGCTTTTCGTTGAAGTGGTTGAGGATAGGAAGTTTGCCATCCTCAAGATCATTTCCATAAGGGTGGGGGGATTAAAAGTTCCTGGAGAAGCCGATGGAGATGGTATAATTGCCCTCTCCCATGCAGGATATAGATCCGAAATAAATATGAATTGAATGTAATAAGGGTAAAATTAAAGTTTAATTAAAGCTGAAAAACGCAAAATTAGAATCAACGCAACTCATAAATATGATAAAAACTTTGATCCCTTATTTTTTAAAGAAAAGTTATTGTAGAATACTTAAATAAAATCTTGTACTATTTGAAAAAATACCTTGACACTTTTTTCAGTGGAAGACCAAAAAGTATTTGACATCAAGAAAAAGGACTCCTACAATACAATTTGGGGCAAAGTAAAGAATTCTCTAACGGATGGCTACCATAGATACAAGTAAGTAATTTTATACAAATTAATGCATTGATTATATATATATATTTATATATATATATATATTTATATCCATTCCCAAATTTTAATTCAGATTACATTTGCAGTGAGACAAATCATTTTAATTACCAATATGGTCATTTATACTAGAGGTCGACCGATAGTTGATTTTTGAGGGCCAATAGCATGCCGATAGTTTTTCGTATATTTATAAACTAAAAAAGGAAATAAATAACGTTAAATTTAATTTAGGAAAAACTGCTTTTCGTTTTTGCAATAAAAAATAAACTTTTGGGTTCTACTTTCTACTTGACTATCATGATCCCTTCAGTAAAATAAAAAAGCTTATTTTTATCTTTTTGCATGGATGAAAGTATTTTTAAATATAATAAAATAATATTAAGGCACCGTGGTGTAATCAAAAAAATTAAATCAAGTCTTCAAAATAAATAAAACTATCGGCACTATCAACGCCAAAATTGCCGATACCGATAGTTTTAACAATCGGCAAAACCGAAGATAACATATATGTTATCTTCTTAAGTATTTTGATGGAAGGGCATAACTTTGGTCTGTTGCAACATAAAAAACTTTTAAATCAAGGGACAAATGAGCTATTCAATGTATTTGTTTTTGATACAACAAACAAGAATATGTATTTTCGAAGTTCCTTAAAGTTGACTATAATTTAAATATATTACAATCTACATCATATAGAGGAAGCGACTCAAGGAATCTGTGAGAGAGTTATGATGTGTATTATAGTAAATTCCTTAACAAAAGCGTTCATTGTAATGATCTGGATTAATTATACCAACTCAATTTTAAAACTCCTAAATAACGAGATAAGCAAACCAAGCTCATTATTATACAGGGGTTTAGCGATAAATCCTAAATCGCTTTTAAGGGCTGTTTTTCACCTCTTCCAGAGCCTAATTTAATTCGTTTGAACTAGGTTGGGAGAGTTGAGACTCTTTTCTTCCGACTTTTAAGAAAAAATATTTAGAAAAAAAACAATCCTTCATCATGGAACAGAGGAGACGTGATGCCGTCCTCGAGCTCTTCCAAGAGGACCACGGTGCTCAAGACATCATCAAGCTCCTCCAATACCCCTCCTTTCCCCAAGTTCACCGTCTATGACATCATAAAGAGGTTCAAGGCCACCGGGAGCACAGCAGTATAAGGAATGAATGATGTTTTTAAAGAAAATGTAAATTAAAATGTCAAACTATTCCATACAATCGAATTGGGCAGAATATAAATAAATCATAATTAATGGATGTTTTTTTTAATAAAAAAATTTTAACAATATTTTGTAAGCCATTATTAAGTAATAAGGAATTGATTTTCATCAGCTGCAAATATTGATTTTACTTCTTTATACGTCATCAATTGATGTGAATAGAAGTTATTATTATACTACTATTAAATCATGTATTTTTAGAGATGAAGCAGACTGGTTTATCAAGGCGGATGATGATAGCTACGTCATTATGGAGAAACATTCAAGACTTTATCAATTCGAAGAATATTCGTCCAAGCGATCCGACTTGGTTTGGTTCTCAATACCATTTGTTCAGTAAACATGGATACATGGCAGGAGGAGGTAAGAAGATAACTACTGTTCAGCTGCACATCCCCACCCTTTAAAATATAAACACAAAAGCTACTGATTTGTATACACTAGTTATTTATTACAAAATTTCCGACCATGGTTTCTGTGAACCTTTTTCCAATAATAGAAAAAAAAGTTGCAAATTATCCATTAGAAGTAATGGAACACATAAAAATGATAAAAAATAAGTTAAACATAATTTGAACATATAAGCCACCTAAAATAAAATTGGTCTTTTTGACATTAATTATCTCATAGTATAACTATAAATAACTATCTTAATCATTTACTTGTTATTCATAAATACAACTCTAGTTGGCCTCCGAAATCGTTCTAAATAATGGAAATATTTTAAGTTATTTAGCATTTTGTATGCATCTGCTAATAACTATTTATTTATCATCGTCGAAACTTCTAAGATTTGAATAAAATTGATTTGTTGTACATTTTTTATACTGTATCGTTTCTTTCGGACACCCTATGGCCTATTAATCATCTCAAAAGCTTGTTTGTGACACTATTTAGCTTAAAAAATTAACTTAATGGAAGTCTCCAGGGCCACGGAAATACTGCACTAACGATGCTTGAAGTTGTTTTGTCATTAGATCACAAGCTGACTGTTTTAGCTGGAGATGTAAAGCGAGGGTTGCCGATCCTTGACATAGGAGGAAAATACCGGGTGCACAGATAGTCATGGTGCATGAAATCATGTAAAACAAAAAATGATCCCCATATTGTTCTGGTTATAGCCACACAAAAAATATCTTTCAAAATTATCTATTTATATTAACTCTCAAATGCACACCTCTAGACACGCTCTAATACGTCTGCTGAAGGTCCTGCAGCAGTCACCGATTTAGTCCCTGGACATGGCAGCCCCCTCCTTGTTGACGGCGACCCCCAGGGAGTCCTCAGGCATTGGTCTCGGTATGCGATGACATGCTGAAGTCAAGGAGGTTTTGATTCGGGCTGTTAGAGGACAACTACTTGAGAAAGTTGATATTTTTTTGCTTCTCTTAATATGTTTGGCTCTCTGTTGAGTGTCAAGAGCTAGATTTGGGTGAGTTCCAGATTCTTCAAGCCCTTCATGGATGTCTCGAGCATTTCGTACTCTCTTGCAAATCCCGGATCCTCGTGCTCGGGTTTTGCCTTAATTAAAGTCATCACCTTTTTCATATTCTGTCCACATGAGCACGCTCTTCCGGTCCTTTTCCCATCGACAATTGACCCAATGGCATCATACTTGTTCTTGAGTCTCATGGTGGACGCTGAATCCCTCGGCAATGTCCTTAATCTGATCGCCAGTCTAAATCCACTGAAGGATACTAGTCTAGTTGACTCATCACATTCTCACGCTGTGAATAAGTCAGCCGATTTGTGTTGCCAATACGGCAACTAAAAGCTGGAGCCTTATAGATTAACTCACAAATTATAAATTCCTGTACTCAACTGACCTTCGAGGTACAGTGGCTCAAAGCACGCCCGGTATTTATTTCAAATTTGATCCATAAAATAATTTTATTATTTGTCATTACGAAATAACTTAACAAGTATTTCAACATATTCTTTCATATAGTGAAATATGTCAGGGATAAATTATCCAGCGTGTGTATAACTCTCAATTCATTTAACAGGATATGTCATGAGCAGGGAAGCCGTGCGACGCTTTGTAGAGATTGGTCTGAATCGTAAGGACAATAATGGCTGCAAGGCCCAAGATGATACCGGAGCAGAGGATGCTGAGATGGGAAAGTGTATGAGCACAATCGGCGTTACACCAAGTAAGTATTGGATAAAAAATATAAATGATAAAAATTTATGGTATAGATTTTACTAAATAAAATTTAAATAGTATAATAAGTCAATTATCATTTTTTGTCGTATATATATATCCGGCTTGCGAGCTTCAGCGTTTTTGGCGTTCCGTTCAGCGTTCAATCACTTTTTGCGTTCCGTTCAGCGTTCAACCGTTTTTTGGTGTTCTGTTCAGCGTTCCGTTCAGTGTTCAATTTATTAATCTTTCCTGGGGTGTTGTGGAACCCCATTGAAAAATTATGAACTTACGATATTTCTATTGAACATTTAGATCTAAAGAATTTCCAAAATGAGTGAGGCCTTTTTTTTAGAAAAGAATCTCAAAAAAAGTGATGACTTTTTTTTAGAAAGTTGAGAGTGATGTTATATCACTCTCCATCAATTGGCGTTATTAAATTGGATAAGCGAGCGGTTGCGTTATAGAAAAGTTTTATTTTCTTCAAACTTAAATTGGGGGGAAAGACAAAGACGGAAATAATTTATTTTTAAGTAATCATATGGAAAACGAATTTCCTGGTAAACCCCTATAATACAAAAAAGTCTTACCACCTCAAAATCATCCACAGAAGATTTGGTCAATCTAAGTTAGCAATTTTTGAAAAATGACAAAAAATGTCTAGGCGATTAAAATAAGCACGGCGATGACTAATTTTAAGGGAGTTTACAACTCCACTAAAACACTCCCTGAGCCTTCAAAACTATTAACTGATAATTTCGTCAAGATAAAATGAATCGTTCGGGAGATTCAGGGATACAAACAAACGACGGAATTCTTTTTTAATGGTATATATATATATATATATATATATATATATATATATATATATATATATATATATATATAGTATATATATATATATCAGAGTGGGATTTGGTAGAAAAATCTACCGTCGGTTCGGTATTCGATATATACCTTCTACCGATCGATATCGGTATTCGGTAGATTTTATTGTATATCTACAGTATCGATCGATATTCGGTACAGTAGATAAGAAAGAGAGAGAAATTTATTTATGTATGCGCTCTGTGACTTCTTCATGTGCATTTAATATCGGACAATTTATAACAAAGGACAATTAAGTACATAATTTGTTATAATTTACTAGAGATTATTTGAAAATTAATACATACTAATCTTATATAAATTATATATGTTCTTGGATTTTGTACGAAATGGAAGGCTTTAGATTTTTGTTCATTTACTGTCTCTTATTGTCCGATATTAAATGCACTTTCAGGTACTCTAGTATTCATGCCTAGCATAAGCTTATATTGAATGTATATTTATGTATCTGCTCTATAATACTATAAGTTGTAATTGTTTATTTATTTTGCGAAGTTCAAGTTCTTCACACAAGGGAGCGCTTGGGCAAAGCGACAGTTGAACGATGTTTCTCTGCTATTGAAGGGAATAAGCTCTCTATATCTTTATGTCTCTATGTGAATGTCATAAAAGTCATACTTTCAAATATACCGTACCGATTGTCAATTGGTGCGGTATTTTGTATTTAAATAAAAATGGTAAAGATTTTTCTATCATATTTTTATGATATGATCACAAATCAAAAATATTAAGTATCATATAAATTAAATATGTTCATCTGGTCTTATACACATGTTTATTTTACTTCTTTTAATAATACATTTATGAATATAAATGGATTAGAACTTTAAACTCAAAATATTGTCATCAATTTTTTAAAAAATCCTCGATAGCAAGAAAGCTACATTCTAGAAGTGATTAAAATGAAATAAAAACAAATAAATATTCCCAATTCATCTACGACGCATGGACATGGGGCCGAGATTTGATAAAGTTTATTCCTTCAAATTCTCTCGAATACCATCAAATCGACAATAAGACGACATCAACGTTTTATAGTGAATAAGAAATCATTTTTAATTTTATATTATGGTTTAATCTTTAGACAGACATTTCGATTATAATGTTCATTTATGTTTTTGTTTTTATGTAACTGTCTTAAGATTGTGTTTTTTTATCTCCTACTTTCTAGTTATTCTTATAGTTTACACTTTATGGATTTTAGCTAAATAATAAAATTCTAAACCATTTAAAAAAGAAACAGTTTGGTAATACAAAACCACTTCCGTATAATTCTTGATTTTAAAAAATCTCTTTTTCTCTAATAGCTGACTCAAGGGATGAATATGGACGAGGAAGGAACTTCCCCTTTAGTATAGAAACCGTGGCAAACCCATCCATGCCAGATAAGGCTTTTGGTACTGGAAAAACATCAAGTATCCAACAATATTTGTGAGTATTTATCAAAATGCTTTGATTAACTCTGTCTTATATATGCATCGATTTATCATGCCATCTGGTATGGATTGAGGAGTCTGACGATATAATCATCTAGCTTATGAACAGGTGTAAAAGGGATACAAAGTTAATGTAAATATTTAGGACTCTATAAAATTACATATATAACATATATACCATATAAATATGTTTCCTGATATTTTTTGAAATGAAGTTCATTGTCCTACATACATAAAAAAGTTGTTTTTCAACTACAAATAACGTCTTTTATAGAACGCTGTATCCCCTTTGAGACCTCTACGTGTACGTCCTGTTCTGATCCTTCCTGCTCAATCCTTATTTATGAGCCTAGATCATTTTGTATTAGGATACATGACAGTAAATAATAAATATTGACTCCTCCGTCCAACACTCAATGTCAAATCATTGAGTCTCCTTAGAAGGTTCTTGGAGATAAATATGTATTATTAAGAGATGCTGACAAAGGTGACTTATAGGAATAAGTTTAAATTAAAGCGTTAAAGTAAGTAGCGCATACATAACATAAAATTCTTCCTTTTTCCCCCAAAAAAATTGGACTTAAATTAGTTCTTCTTAAGTCCGTAAGGGGCGCTTTTATGCTAGAGCTCTTTGAAAATAATAAAAAAGTTCTTTTATTATTTATATTTGGAGACGTTTTTTATCTTGTGGTTATTTGATATATTTCAATCATCAAACTACATCCCTTTAAACCGCTTTTAGATAGGATTGTGACGTAATTTCCTAGACAACGACATAACGTTAAAGGAAATTACAAAATTTCGGCCAATTTTTTTTTGTTTACTTTTTCCTTGCATGCGCTACTTTCTTTAACGCTTTTAAGTTTAATATGCATGTATTATAATTTTTTTTTTGAAATACCGTAAATATTGTTTCTTTTATTCGATATATTCAACTGAATATAGTTATGATTCTTTAAGTGAAAGCAAGGAGATTTGTTC
>CP045900.1:22236562-22255684 GCA_013387185.1 Caligus rogercresseyi | reverse complement strand
ATATTTTTTCCAGGCTTGTGAACGGAACGCAAAATTGAACGGCGTTCAGCTGAACGCACGTTCAATGAACGGAACGCTGAACGGAACGCAACTTTTTTTTGAACGCGAACGTTGAACGCAAAAAAAAATAGTTTGCGTTCAGCGTTCAATTTTTTCCAAACATTTCAATGTAGTTTTGATTAAGTATTTTTTTCTGGGATATAAACAGGGGATGAAATATTATAAGAAGAACTTATAAACTACTCTCCCAAGAACTCTCTATAGAATAGTAAAGCACTTTTTTAAATTTAACCCAAGTGACAAAAATTTACACACAATTGAATGACCTTTTTATTCATTCATTCTTATTACAAAATAAACAACTTATTTAGTATTTAGGTATGAAACTATTGTTGAAATAATTGAGATTAAGTCTGACTACAGGGATATTCATCTGGGCTGTGGACTCGGAATCATGGATTTGCTCATTTTGATGGATCTCGGATTCGTGGACTCGATAACTTAAATATTAGGACTCGGATAGGAGGGCTCGAGAGTTAAAATCTTAGGAATCGGATACGAGGACAGTATTAATTTCTTCAGCTTTTTTCATTTCGTCATGGAGAATAAATGACAGTCTACGAGCAAACAAAAATATATATTTACAAGGTTAGTCCCTGTACGCTTCCTAGTAATAATTAGCATAGTTTGGTAAACATTTTATACTCGCACGTCACAATTGTATATGGATGTATGATGACTATAGATGATCATTTATTATTTTGGCTTCTCCTGGATTTAGCAGATATATAGATTTTTAAGGCGCCATGAATGTCGCGAATGTCGCAACCAAAGTACTCTGAGGAATGTAAGATCAATTTTGCACATTCCCATAGGCCAAGCGACCTAGAACTTGTTGTTGTTGCTTTAAAAAAAGATAATTTGACGCATTGATCAGACAAAAAATTACCCTAACAACAGTTGCAGTTAATATTTTGCGTTTTGTTTTGTTCCTTGCATAAATTTAATGTTAATAATTGATATTGAGATTAAGTTATTTTCTAATGACGAAGACGATATTAATTCAATTTAATGTAGTAAATGGTTTGATTCGTGTTTATATAATATTAAATGTGTTTTATATTGCCAAAGATGATTAAAAAATACATCTCTCTAAAATAAGATGCATTCATATAATGTTGTTTATAATAGTAAGTGTATTACATAGCTTGATCTCAAATTTGTTTTGATTTATTACACCTTAAATATGATTATAATTTAAAATGTAAGTATCCTTTACGGAATAAAGTAGGGAATCCAGTACTCATAATCGAAGGTTTAAACTACTATTTTGCAGATTCTCAGGGCTTGTGAGCGATCAGGAAAATAATAGCGATCCGATCAAAAATAGCGATCAAGAAATTCTTTGGCGATATAGCGATAAACGATCAAGGATTTTTCCGATCAGCGATCCGATCAATTTAATTGCGATCAACAAAAAATTACCTATGTTAATACCAGGCTTGTGAGCATTCAGCTTTTTTTTTGTTCAGCGTTAAAAAAATAGCGTTCCGTTCAATGTTTTTGCGTTCAGCGTTCAAATATTGTGTAGAGATTACGTTGTGGTTTTTAGAAAATAATTTCAGAAAAAGTAATGCGTAGTGATGACGGTTTTTTTTTTAGAAAATAATTCAGAAAAAAGTAATGCAAAATTTAATTTACGTTAGTGATGACGTTTTTTTAGAAAATAATTTCAGAACAAAATAATGCGTAGTGATGACGGGTTTTTTTAAAATTGCAGAAAAAAGTAATGACGTTTTTTTCCGACAAAAGTCCAAGAAATGTCTTGAAAAATGAACATAAACGCAAAACTCTTTTTTTTTTGCGTTCAACGTTCAGCGTTTCAAAAAAAGTTGCGTTCCGTTCATTGAAGGTGCGTTCAGCTGAACGCCGTTCAAATTTGCGTTCCGTTCACAAGCCTGTGTTATACATTCAAGTAAAATTTAAATGTCTATTCAGTCAAACCTTGTAAGTTTCAACTTTATATGGCAATGAAATGATTGTTTCCCATAGCCTCTAACTCCAAAATACGATTCTCCATAGGCGCCTGTCTGTATATTTTAGGAAAAAAAAATATCAACAGAATGATGAGTTCTCATAGCCTATAAGCTCCAACACCTCTGGCAACCAAAATTGACATATGTTAGGCATATTTAAGACAGGAGATGCCAGAATAAATGTTTCCGATAGCCTATGAGCTCCAAAACAAGGACTTCTAAATAGTCGCGTGTCCTGTATTTTAGGACAAAAATCTATCAGGATAGCACACACTGGCTTTTTCCATTAGTATTAGTCTGTTTTGTGTTTTCTAAAATAATATTAGTTACAAATGGATTTTGGTCAATGTGGCAGCTTGTTTAGTTTTAAGAAATGTAGGGGTTGTCTCAAAAACCTTATTACAAACATTTTTTTCTTTTTTAGTTATTTTATACAAATTGATCGGATCGCTATTTTATAGTGATTTTCTTACGATCAAAAGATATAAATCAGGACCTTTTGCGATACTACTGCGATCAGCGATCCAATATCGCTATATCGCTATTGATCGCCGATCAGAAAAAACTCCGATCAACAAGCCTGCAGATTCTTAATATCGACTCGGACTCCGTTATTCGAAAATAAGCGAGTCTGGTCATCTCGACACTTTTTCAAATATATTTGATCCGAAGTTGTTTTTAATAAGATTGAAAATAGTTTAAGTTTCTTTCATGCTGACTGGCGTGTTTGTCTTTTATATATGGAAAACTATTAATATAATGATTATTTGTTACGGTTCAGGAAAAATATATACAAGTTGGGGTTTGATCAGGGTTCCCAACTTTTTTCTTTGGCGACCCCCCTATAGAAAATCTCCAGTCTGGCGACCCTCTTATGTAGTGAATATAGACTTCTGCGGACCCCAGGTTGGGAACCCTGGGTTAGATTCAGTCAACAAATTTATATCATTTGAAAGTCGGTTCGGGCTCATTTTATTATAAAACCCCTAAATAGTACTTCCATTTTTTCAAAATTACACATTGTTATTTTTTAAATATTTGAACGCTGAACGCTAACAGAACGCTGAACGCAAAAACATTGAAACGCGAACGCTGAACGGAACGCTATTATTTTTTGAACGCTGAACGCAAAAAAAGCTGAACGCTCACAACCTGTATTTTTCTCATTCATAGCTACAAATTTCATTGATGAAGGACAAATCCTTCCTTAATATAAGTATCTTTTTATTAAAAGTGTTTCGATATAATAAAAACCCATTAAAAATAAGTTTAATAATAAATTCCTCTTAAGCATTCAACTACATTTGTAAATTTAACATTATACTAAATAATAAACAGTTTAGCTCCTAAAGGTCTTATTACCGGCTGATACCGGATTGAGTTCCGGTGAGGTGGGGATGATCTAGGAACTATACAAACAAATATGTTTAATCATATATCGGCCCCTTAACTCGATTAGTTCATTGGTGATATTTAAACGATGATCAATATTACCTTTAAAAGTTTATGCAGGATCATTTAAGTTAACTTCTTGATTTTTGGTTTAAAAAAAGTAGTTTTAAGAGCATTTAATGTCAAATAAGCATAGTAAGTATGCTTTTTTCCTCTCTTTCTAGTCGAAGAGATCAAAGCAAAAGGATTAGTATAAATCAACCACAACATATTTTGACAATATTTTTTTTCTGTCTTAAGAAATATTAATTCTTCGAAAATGTTTAATTATAATAATTGGTATTTGTTTTTTAAAGAATCCCAAGCTTGAGTTAACCCTTTAAACGCCAACGTATATTTCAATGATTGATGTTTCACATACTCATTTCACCTTTTATATGATTGACTGAAATTTTAACAAATTTAACTAAATCTTATATATTTAAAAAGTATACAAACTATAAAATAATATTTTGAAAACATTATAATAATCTAACCAAATACAATAATATTAATAAATAATTAGTTAGTCTCTTTATGTCAGACATTTATATTCCCAGGTTTCATGTTTGCAATTTATATAATATTTAAAGAGGAGAGGTTTATAAAATCCCGTTTAAAATGTTGCGTCTCATCACTGTCATTAATTTAACATAAATCACATTATTTATTCTATGAGTAAAAACCATAATCTTTTTTGATTTAATAATACTTACAAACTGATCAGTCGAAATTATGAATTAAAATGGTCCATAAAAGGAATCGACTATGATTCCCTCTACCTATAAAAAGGGATATATGTTTTCAATAACTTCATTTCACTATAATGAATTTATTAGAGTACGATTTATTCCTAATATCCTTACAAGTTTAGTTTTTTAGTGGCATGAACAAGATATATAACTATTGCTCGCATTTATAAATAGTGATAGTACAATTTTTAGGTGTAATATTGAAATAACTCTTAACTTTTTATAAGAGTTTTATATGAAGCTTAACTTTAAGATAACTAGATTATGATATACAGATAATATATAATATATAAACAAATAATCATAAATATATTAACTACACAAATATAAAAAAATATTAAGAAAATATTTATTTATTGTTCTTTTAACTTATAAATATATTTTTCTAGCGTTTCACAAGGAATGCCAAACGTGACGCTGTCATAACCAAAGTCTAAAACATAATATATAAAAGCGAACGGTTAAAAACGACGATCTGTCTTTTATCATTCCAATTGCTTCTTTATATTCAAACATTTTATTACAAATATGAATTTTTATTGAAATGCCTTTATTATATGATTGTTTCTAAGTTATTTGAATGTTTTCTTATATTTGTTTATTTGAATAATTGTTATTTGTTGATCATTTATTCACTACGTGTCTTACAAACCTTTTTGTATACTTTGGCTTAATTTGTTGAAATATATGCCCACTGGGCCAATAAAAAAAAACTTATCAGATATATTTCTTTCGGAACATTGTACATAACGAAACCTCTTATTTTTGTCAAGGTATGATCTTGATACAGCATCACCATAAAATTTACTCATTAATTAAGTCGGTCTATTAATGTCATATTTTATTAATAAAGTAGCTATGATTTATATATTCAGTATTAGAAGCATGGATGAGGTCGTTTCTTCTCTGATTACCCAAAAAATCACATATTTGAAATTATTTATAGTTATAATGCAAAAAAAAAAATTTAGCTTTGCTCTTTTTAAATAAATTTTAATATTTTATAATCCTCAATTTATCAGTAAATTGGAATTCATTTCGAATAGAAAAACAAATTATATGTATTTAGAAACCGGAAATTACCTTTTTCCCTATGATATATCAGCACGACTATTATTCTAAAATGGTGAAGGACAAATTATCAAATTACAAATTGAAAGTTAAGGAACAATGAAAAATGCTAGAAAATAGAGTTTTTGACATATTTTTATTTGCATTACATATCACTCCGAATATATTGCGTCTCATCCACACTATATAATTAAATCCATGGTATTTGTTTATGCAATTTTCCTGATAAAATACTTGTAATGGACAAATAATTATGAATATATCCTCATGGAGAGATGTAAAGGCTGTAAATTAAATCTTTTTTCATTGAATGTTTCAACTCTTTTTGTACTTTTAAAAGGTATTCTTTTATATAAATATGTCCTTTATATACTTTTAAATATTAAGTAAAATCGGCCAAAGCGAAGTCTAATAAAATTCATAATCATGAACTTTTTATACCCTTCTTTAAATAAATTCAAAAAGAGGAATTACCTTCCATTGAAATTCAAAAATATAGATGTGCTTCCGTTAAAATCCCAGAACCCAGATTTACAGTTTTAGAAGAAAATATGTTTTTTTAATGATGGTTTTTTTCTAACATCTAAAGATGTTATGATATGAAAATGATTTATGAATAAATATTATTACTTTTGATGCATATACCATAAAATGCATTATTTCCTTAGCACCTAATAAATGTACTCAAAAATATTTATAAGATCGTTAACAGTACAAAAAAGTATTTAGAAAAATATATTAATCCGTTAACAGTACAAAGAAGTATTTTTTAAAATATATTAAATCGTTAACAGTACAAAAAAGTCTCTAAAAAATATATATACTGAAGTAAATGAAATAATAATTTCATTGGTACCCCTAACAGCCAATATGTATGTGAGGTTAAAATCCTTAATTCGTTTCTTTGCGTTGGGGTCGAACCCTAAACATTACTAATATGACAGATTTTTCAACTGATTAAGCGTACTCCCTGATTACACATTTTCCCTGAAACATACTTATTTCCATAAATTATATTACTCTAGTGTAATTATCAAATATCGAGTTTAAAAAAGCAATGACAGAGATCTACTTCCTTTGTCTTGCATACCCTGTACAAATATGTAAATGGCGTAGCTGTTTTTTTAAAAGTGAACGGTACTTTGGTTTGCATTAAATACTGGTCTGTAACTCAGTTGGTTAAAAAATATATAGCATTTACTCCATCCATTGAGTTTAACATGAAAACCATTCATTTGAAGGGCATAATACGATTTGAGTTCGTGAGATTTGAGTCTCCTTTGTTGGAGACATTATTATTACTATTAAGTTTCCAGCTTAGGTTCCTATGTAGAGCACTCCATTTAAAATGAGTATTGATGTGAGTTGTGTGTGTGTATTCCCTTTTGAGTCATACAGTTTTATGAACAAGTGTTAGCTTTCTTTCATAGATGATGATACATAAGTTCGTCTATAACACGCCCTCTCTGTATGGAAGCAGCTCTATTTGTCTGTGCATGAATGTATTAATTAAACGGATCCACTGCACACTCATGACATGAAGTGAAGAAAGAAAGACCATAATGTCTCCCTATACAATAGGGACCAAAGTGTTTTAGCATGATAAGGGCGATAATATATGTATCACAAGTTTGTTAATTACAAATGCTCTAATAGAGTTTAAAAAAATGGTTCATCGACTCTATACAAGGTCATATCATTGTCCTCCTATGATGTAGCAAAGTGTTTGTCTGATAAGCGTAGCATCCATAGAAGTTTGTATGCATATCAAAAAGTCTGCAAGATAAATAAGAATGTTACGCAAACAATGCTATAACTTAAATTTGAAAAAATGACTAATAAGGATCCCGAATTTTCCAAAGCTGATATCAGGATAAATGGACGATGACTCATCATTCTTATAATATATTGGGTCATTGATGAAGCTCCTAAAATTCTCCCAATTTTACAAAATCATGTTATTTTGTTAAAGAAACACTATGTTATTTTTTGTAAAAATAGTATTAAAAGTCCTTCGGTCCATATATTCAAAAATATAGCTTATCACTAAAAGATAGATCCTACTTGAACACCTTGTCAATTTTGATGGAATCATTAATGTGTGACGTATTGAATTTCTATACCCATCAGCACCACAGAGATATAAAAGATATAGGGAGCTTATTCCCTTCAATAGCGGGGAAACATCGTTCAGCTGTCGCTTATGCCCAATATAAACAAAGTAATTTGTACTACGTAAGTTGATCATAGAGATAGAGAGATCTGTTTATATTGGGCAATATGACGTATTTTTCGGAAGAACCCAATATTCTCTTTATGTCTTTATATCTCTATGGCTCACACAAGGATCCAAAAGTCCAAATTTCCTTGAAAGAAATAGATAATTTGATATTAGAGTTTGGATTGTTATTACAGACTAGTTTTTTATTCTATTTTTGCAGTATGTTGGTGGGTTTTTTTAAAGTTAGCCTCGATTTTATCACGTTGTTTATGAGCTATCATAAATATTTCAAATTCATAGGCTGTAGGGAGATAAATTTTAAGAAACTGTGTTGTACGTTCATAGGGGCATTACTTTATTTGTGGCTGTTGACATGCAAACATCAATAGATTAGAGATAGAAAGATTATTGGGCAATATCGATGTCTTTATATCTCTAGATAAGCACCTGTCAAATTTTTAGCCGAAAGAAACTTTTTATACTATTACTGTTCTCTATTGGGACCTTTCATTCCTTATTCATAATTTATTTCATTGATCGTAGGAATAGATAGACAATGGATATTTATGTAAGTAGACCATAGATTTATAGCAATAGCATTCATAATGAACAATATATACCAAAATTATAGATAGATTATAAATTATTTAGTTATTTTACTGTTAGCCCTTTGTATGCCAATTAGTCAAAAAATAAAACCTTTTGAAATATTATTAGTTCTAAAAAACTCGAAAATACAATTTTAGATAAACAAAAATTGATATTTAAAGAAGTAAAATATAATATGATTAAAATCTAGAAAGCTTTTTATAACCCTGTGTATGAATTCTCTCTGAGAAACCAAATGTATAATATTTAATTTATTTGGTCGCTGTTCTCGTACTAAAGCCGACAATAAACTGTCTGAAACTCCTAAAGATACATTTGCTATGATCTTTTTTGCGATGAGGGCATTTGCGTCATTGATTTGTATCTTAACCATAACATTCCTCTAAATTATCAAAGTAATTTGCCATTTACTTTATCCATTATATTCAAGCCAATTTATCTTCAACACTTGATTTTAAAACATTCATAAAAATATATTAATCTTTTCAACAATCCAAAACAAAATGGCGCTACAAGGGATCAAATATCTCTTAACGTCTTAATTTCTTTATTCACGAATAAGTCCCGCAAATTTTCATGGGTTTTAATTAGGAACAATTTTCTTTGTTCCTTCAAAGGTTATCAAAGTGAGTGAATAATGATATAGCTTGAGCATGGAACATAAAGAGAAATGCAAAAATAAGAACCAACAACAACAAAAACATACACAAAATTACTTACATCCAATAGGGACTCCATAAAACATACTCAAAACAAAGCAAAGCTCTTTTCCTCCACCCAAAAAATAAAAATACAGTCGAACCTATGCTAGCAACCACTTGTCTATAGCAGTCAATTGCCAATAGCGGCCACCCCAATTTCCCCAAAGACGAAAATGAAGTAAAACCCCTAAAATAGCAGACACTTGTTATTGTATTTCTTTTAGTGGCCACGGGTTTTACTCATAGAGATATAAAGATATAGAGAGCTGATTCCCTTCAATAGCAGAGAAACAACGTTCAGCTGTATTCTGTGTGTCCGCTATAAACAAAGTCATCGTAATCTGATCATAGAGATAGAATCTATCTCTATGATCAGCTTACGATGACGTAGATCAAATTACTTTGTTTATTTTGAATACGCAGATACATATGTTCTTGACACAATGCCGTATTTCTCTGACGAATCCAATAAGCTCTCTATATCTTTATATCTCTATGGTTTTACTATGTTTATATATTTTAAAAATGATATTCACTTATTTTTGCACAAAAGCTGCTGCATACAATTTCCATTAATTTTTTTTTTTTGAGGAGTCACGTTTCACTTGTAAAAATTATCTAACATAAAAAGTTCTGATTTATTTTGTCTGGTCGTAAGTCGTCCAGGGGATGATGATTAACGGGCCTCTCGGGGATCAAAGGTGAAAGTAATTAACACACACACACACACACATGAGTGGAATTAATGAGAGCTCCCCTTTGTTTCTATTTAAATTTAAAGGGCCTCTCCCAAGTGGACAACAACAACTTACCACCTACTAAATTAGGAAGAGGTTTCATATAAGGAAGACATTTGAGAGATGATCAAAGATAACTTGTGGCCCGTTGTTGTCTTAGGGGGTCGTCCACGCTCATAAATCGGTCACACTTTTCTACTTCAATCATTCTTTCTGTCTCTCTCTCTCTGTGTGTGTGAATATTTATGAGGACGTCGCTTTTTAATGTGCGGAACCAAACTTGGAAATATGAAATATATATATATATATATCCCAACAATAATAATAATAATAGCCCACCATCAAAAATGTCATCGTATTCATTTAAAATCTTTACTCCTAAGTATCTACATCTGGCATACCTTTTTAAGTGTATTTTAATCCAACATTTTATAAAAAGCAATAGTATTTTTGTACCCTGAATATATAATTTAAAAAACCTATGTTCATAAAATATGTATGTAAATAAGTTCTATAAAAACAAGAGGAATTATAGCCGAAATTCGTCATTTAATATAACTGAGGGAAATAATTTAATGCTTTCAATATTAAAATAAACATTGTTTTATAAAACAGGTTGGTTTTATCAATTTTATTTATTCACTATGACATTTTCCTCCTAGTCAAGGGCACTTATTTTCTGGATTTTTTTAAAATATCCAAAGCACGTTTCTTTCATCGAAACTAATTCCCAGCTGAAATTATGAAAAAGTCTGCATTAACACATACATAGGTGTTGTGGTTCCCGCAATAAATATGCACCGACATAGCGTTTAAATAAGCGCTAGTCATAGGCCTTTAATATGGAGAACCACCAAAATATTTATTAATGGGCTAATAAAAGTTAAAAGAATGATAGAACATTCTTTGCACAACGTCACCAGTATATTTTCAAATTGAAGATATGGTAATCAAAAAGATTCATATAAACAAGGCCGTCAGCTTGGTTTACAAATAATAAAACTCTATCTTTAGAGGCAATATGATAATATGTCAATAAAATGTTTGAAATTATCAAGAATCATTTTATTTATAATTTTTTTAAATTTAATGTTATTTTAAATGCTTTAGGATTCTTGTATTATTGTTTTGTCTCTGAAAGTAAATGGAACTAGAGGCATATATACACTCAGAGAGTGCAAACCTCCGCCGTCACGGGGTCCTTATGAGCCTTCCGAGGCGGATTTTTCACGACTGGGGCGGCGTAGAGGGACGGGGGAGGGTCCCCTCGACGGAAATTCAGAGAGGAAGACGATTTCACAGCACAGCGACATCTATTGGCAGAGTAGGCTAACTTGAAATATTTATTAGTATTTAGCTCGTTTTGCATCTTAATTCTGCACTCAGAGATGCCAAAATTTAATCACTTGTTTCTTTTGGAATTTCCAACAACTCCACAAAGTTTCATCCGAATCTGTTCAGTACTTTTTGAGTTATACTGCTGACAAACAAACCAACCAACAAACCAACGCCAGTGAAACAATACCTCCTTCGGCGGAGGTAATAAAATGCATAGGAATTATGGTTAAATAAAGGATTGCCGGCGTAGAAAATTAGTTACAATTAATTTTTATCATTGGATAATTGCAACTCGATTAACTGTCTTCATATACATTTTTTATGCCAATATTTATGAAGGAAGTAAAAGTTGATGAAATATTAAGTGATTATCTTTGTTTCACAAAACCTAAAAGAATTAATAGATATTGCTTCGCATAATAAGCATTCCATTGCTCAATGACCGTGTCCCATAACAGCTCAATTTTTAATTAAAAAAGATGATGCGACAGAACATCACTTTATTTCAGCTACCAGGCCATAATTATATCTGTTTATGGACCCATTGTGATGTCGTAAATACTTTATTATCATTGTGCTCTCTACTACAAAATGTCTCACGAGGATCGTTAACCAAAGATTTAATTTGTGTGAAACCCAGAGTAGACTTATTACCTCCGCCGAAGGAGGTATTGTTTTCACTCGCGTTGGTTTGTTGGTGGTTTGTTTGTCAGCAGGATAACTCAAAAGTACGGAACAGATTCGGATGAAACTTTGTGGAGTTGTTGAAATGCCAAAAGGAACAACTGAATAAATTTTGGCATCTCTGAGGGCATAATTAAGATGCAAATGAACTAAATACTAATAAATATTTCAAGTTAGCCTACTCTGCAAATAGATGTGCTGTGCTGTGAAATTGGGGGGCCGGGAGCGTCTTCCTCTCGTAATTTCCGTCGAGGGGAACCCTCCCCCGTCCCTCTACGCCGCCCCAGTCGTGAAAAATCCGCCTCGGAAGGCTCATAAGGACCCCGTGACGGCGGAGGTTTTGGACTCTCTGATTGTATATATGCCTCTAGTTTATGATGCTCTAAGGTAAAAATAATTATAAGCAGCCGATGTAGTCTAACTAAAGAGACTTGACTTCTTAACAATTTATCCAGTCCTATTGTATGAATTTGTCTTATGTGACGTCAGAATATGAGGAATATTTGGTTATCATGTCTCTAATGCTTATTTTATATAAAAATCTATATAATTGAATATATCAATTATAAGGGGTGCGATAGCCGTGCGTGTTAAGGCGTGTTCAACTCTCAATGTTGGGGGTGCAGGTTCGAGTACTCCCGAGAGGGGATGGTCATTTTTGGTGTACCTCCTCATTGATAAGATCCTAGGTTCGAGTGACTAATTATAATGCTATAATGCTTATTTATATCCTGTCAGAAGCTGCAATTCTATCAAACCATGCAGGCAAAAAAGGAATACAGAGTGAATACCCGTTTCCTTATGATAACCAGGTCGATCCTTGATTCTCTTCTGAGGGGACTTTTGCGACTCCCTACTCAGTCCCTTCTCTGCATGGGTAGTCGTTCATTTCAATTATCACATATAACTTAATATTTTGCATAGAAAAAAAAATATATATAAATGTAAAATACAGCATTATTCTAACACTTATATTTATTTGGCTTTATATAAAAGCCTTTCAAACAGAAAAAATGCATCAAATAGCATTATTTTTTGGGGTGATTTTGGTTTAAAGTGAAATATCTATGATGAATGTTAACTAAGACACCATAAAGTTATGTGAAACATTAGTTTTTATAAAATAAACTGTTTTGATGGAAGTATATTTTTCCCTTCTCTTTTAATATTCAGCCTCCAGTAGGTTTTTTTTGGACCAGCTTTTTGCCTCCGAATTGATAAGAGAATAACAGACATCCCAAGTCTCCCGGAAGTTCCGGGAGTCTCCGCATATTGATAGCGACTCCTTGATGCCCGCAAATTACTTAAGATCTCCCAGAATCAAGAGCGAGCGAGCAAACCGCGCGAGCATCTATTTACACGAGTCGCGCGCCCGACAGAGAAAGAGGGACCTAGAGACAGACTGTGCGTGTGTGGCTGTGTGCGTGTGTGCCTCATGAAACATCTGATTGGCCTGTTTTGGTAAGTCAACCAATCAATTTTCATTGTGGGCGGGCTTTTTATCTCTTCTCCCAAACCGAATGAATCAGTTCTGTGTATCGAGGAACAGGCGTACCATGGCTGAGGGAGAGCCCAAAAAAACGAAAATATAAGACACATTTTACCACAGACTATACAAAGTCTTAAAAAGTTAATCACAATGACAGTCTTGCACGCTGTACTGTCTGTAATAGTTATTTCAGCATTGCCCATGGCGGGTTAAATGACTGTAAAAGACATGTTGAGGTGAGTTCAACAAATGATGTCCTTGGCCCTTTTTTAACGCCGGGGGGGGGGGGGGGGGGGGGGGGGCACGGATACCTCCCTGAAATGACTTTTTGCAGGTTGGGATGCCTGGGATAACGAATTCAAATTGACTAAAGTGAAATTTGACAAATGTGCCAAATACTATTGAAACGATAAATCTCTCTCTCTTTCCTTATATATATACACGTTAAAATACTATCTTTTAGCTGAAAGTATCTCCCTCCCCAATAAATAAAAGGTTTAATGATTTTCGTTTCTGTCTTTATTCCTATTTATATATCCCAGCAAAACATAAGAGGGTAATTATTAAATGATTTACTTATCTATTGACTTTATTTTATATACGTTCAGTTTATTTCTTTTATGTTTATATTTTTATGAACCATGGAATATAAAAACTAGTAGTTGAAGCGTTTTCCTCACTTTCAAGAACTTTGCAAAATCAATTGTTTGCATGTCTGTGCTTCTCGCAATATTTTTTTCTTTGCATGAAAGTGAAAAATAGTGATTGTTTATCTCACGATTAGTTTCAATTTTGAGTCTATACTTATATGTTTTTTTTTTTTTGCATATTAAGTGAAGGTAGGATAAAACAATCTCTCTCCTCCTTCGTCTTCGTCTCTCCTTCCCCCTTCACCTCCGTTTTATTCTCGGCCCCGGCTTCTGTTGTTAGATCGTGTAGATATACATAATCCCCCCCCCCCCCCTCTTGGATAAGGGTGCAGGCGAATCATCCAGTAATGGCTGTAATTATAGTACTTACGATTATATCGTCCATATTTTCCTCTGATAAAGAAGCATCTTAATATTACTCCGGCGAATAATGAGTTCCGATCTTCTCCCCCTTAACCACTGATTAAAAAGAAAACGGGGCTAGATTTATCAAAACACGTTGAGGATGTATATATTTTTTGTTGTTGTTGTTGGTTAAAACGCAGTATGGGGCTTCTTCATAGATAATGTTTCAATTATTTTTCGCCTTAAAGAAAGTTAGTTAATATATATTTATGAATTCATAATGGCTTGTGATCGACTATGGTAAAAGACGTCACATCTTCCGGCACCGTAATTTTGACACCGTCAGTGAAGTATTGAATACCTGGAGTTCATTTTTTGTGTGCCTATATGGTTCGATAGAATTGCAGTATTCGACAGGACAAAATAAGCATTGTAGCGTTAAAAATTAGTCTATCGAACCTAGGATCTAATCAATGAGGTAGACCAAAAATGATCGTCCCTCTCGGTAGTATTCGAACCTGCACCCCCAACATTGAAAGTTGAACACGACTTAACGCACACCGCGTATTGGAGTTCAATTTGTTCCCTAGCCAAAAACTATCGTTTAAAAAAAAAGAACGTTGTCTCATGCCTTATTTTCAGACTCGTATAGAAGTCTCTAACTTTTAAAAAAACGCCTTTCTAGCCTGCAAGGGAGATGGCCAACTGAATTGTTTGAAAAATAGTGGGAAGCTGAAGGACAATTTAACTCAATATATATATATATATATATATATATAAGTATATATATATATATATCTATATATATATATAATGTTCCATTAGAACATTTCTGATTTACGGGGCGTTACATACAAATCTTAAGCCATATTCCATAAAGTAGTACTCATGGTAACGTTGTAATTAGCTGTTATGTAACTAGGATGACACTTTTTAATGACACTAATGATAAAATAGAAGATTCCAAATAAAATTGAGTCCATTACTTTCCAATTTTTCTTATGACTACGAAATATGATAATAAATTATGAAGTATCAATGCTTATAGATTAGTTTTAAAAGTTATACTTTTAATATAAAGTGAATCTTTGATAAAGATCAAGATAATAAAAGTATTATATGTTGGTATATGATGGAAGTTTCCACATTAGATAATTAAATTCTGTCTGGAGTTACAGTAACATAGAAGTCCTACAACTTCCACATAGGGAACATTTTGATAAATTTTTACCGTCGTAAATAAATGCTATCGTGTAAAGGTGAACATATAATAGCATATATAAGCTGGGATTCGGTAGAAAAATCTACCGCAGGTTTGGTATTCGGTATATACCTTCTACCGATCGATATCGGTATTCGGTAGATTTTATTATATATCTACAGTATCGATCGATATTCAGTACGGTGGATAAGAAAGAGAGATAAATTTATTTATGTATCTGCTCTGTGACTCTTCATAAGCATTTAATATCGGACAATTTATAACAAAGGACATAGTTTGTTATAATTTATTGGAGATTATTTGAAATTCAATACATACTAATCTTATATAAATCATAAATGTACTTGGATTTTGTAAGAAATGGAAGGCTATAGATTTTTTTCATTTACAATCTCTTATTGACGGATATTAAATGCACTTTCAGGTACTCTAGTATTCAATACATAGCATAAGCTTATATTGAATGTATATTTATGAATCTGGTCTATATTACTATAAGTTATAGTTGTTTATTTTTTTTGAAAAGTTCAAGTTTTTTTTTTTTGGGTGATTCAAAATCTTGTTTTTATTATTCCATTTTTTTAATTGACTCTTCTTTTGGATACAAAATACAATAACATTAAATGGAAGAGCGGAGGAGGGGGGGGGGGGGGGGGGAGTATAAATATTTATGAGGTTTTTGTATTTTGGACTTCCTATTATAAATGCCAAACACACGGTCATTTATCTAATAATAATCTATTGGGAAGACTATTTATAAGTATTTTATATGTAGAATGACTTTACCAAAATAAGAATAAAATAACTACTAAGATCTCATATATGTTTTTTTGAATAAAAACAAATAAGTGTTACTTCTGAATAAATCTTAGATTTTAATACAATTTATTACCGAGCATTTGCTAACTAATATATATATATAAATATCAGAAAACGACCGGGTACCCGGCCCGGATCCCGGCTGTTTTTGAGCGTCCCGGCCCGGTGTCCTGGGTTTGAAAAGTTCAAGTCATCACACAAGGGAGCGCTTGGGCAAAGCAACAGTTGAACGATGTTTCTCTGTTATTGAACGGAATATACTCTCTATATCTTTATGTCTCTATGTGAATGTTACAAAAGTCATACTTTCACATATATCGTACAGATTGTCAATCGGTATTTGGTAGTTTCTACCGAATATCGTATAATCGGTTCCGTATTTGAAAGTTACCGTCGGTAGTATGGAATACCGATTTACATTCGGTAGTCGCAGCTCTGGTATGAACTAATTATTGAAAACCTTTTCTTTTATTCACATATAAATAAGTATCTATAAATAATAAAACTGGCTCAAGGTTTTGGTTTTTGTATATTGTCAATATATAATTTATGAAGTATTTATATACAATAGATGCATTAACATTTCAGCTTTTGAAGGGAGAAAAATTTAAATCCATAAGGACATTGTCATTCCATTTACTTACTCAAAGACACAGAGCCATATTAGGGACTAAGTAAGCGCAAAAAAAAACCCAACTCACAAGAAAATATAATAATAAAAACCCACTCATATTCGGAGCTCTTTAGAGGTGCAATTAATGATGCAGCTACATTCTACGCCCTCATTACCATATTATCAAGGTCATTATTGTCCATCGGCTGCCTTTAAGCCTCATTTGTTCGAGTCTTATTACACGGAGGGGAAGAAGAAGAAAAAATATGACATATGAGGTCTATGTACAAAAAAAGTTAGCTATTCTCATAATATTCATTTGAAACGCTGCCAAGATTGTAAAAAGACTGAAAAATATATATTCTTATTCATAGGCTAAATATAAGTCAAAACACGTTTTGTATTTATAAATATGTATATATAACAAAAAAGAAATCAAAGTTTGTCTTAAGGAGCTTAAAAAAGAGTTTATTAGAATGTATAACAGTTATCAGCCAGAACTTATGGATTAGTGACGTCGTTGGATTCATATAGACTTATAAAATAATAGAAGGGATCAAAATTCTAGTTGATAGAATGAGAAATCCCAGTTTTGTGTATGTACCATCCATAGAGATATAAAGATATAGAGAGCTGATTCCCTTCAATAGCAGAGAAACATCGATCAGCTGTATTTTTGTGTCCAATATAAACAAAGTAATTTGACCTACGTCATCGTAAGCTGATGATAGAAATAGATTCTATCTCTATGATCATCTTACGATGACGTAGTATAAATTACTTTGTTTATTTTGAACACACAGATACAACAACAGAACGCTGTTTCTCTGCTATTGAATGGAATAAGCTCTCTATATCTTTATATCTCTATGGTACCATCCTGCAAGTTTAGTTGGATTTTATTTTCGATTACTAAAATTTACAAACATGATACAAAGAGTATACTATAAATAGTCAACCTTTTATGTAGATATAACCTATTTGTTAATAAAGCTAACTGAGGTAGACCTCTATCAGCTGATACCAGATTAGGTTCTGGTGTGGAGGGGCTTACCTAGGGGTAAAACAAAACAAACAAAAGAGTATGCACATACATTGCAACCACGCAAAAGGGTCATTTGTACCATCAATTAATATTCTGCTAATTTCATAAATATATTTTTAAAAAGTTATTTAGGCAAAATACTGTAGAATTGGTTTTACAAACAATAAATATTTATATAATATTATAACGCACGAATTTAATAATAGAATGAACACTAATTTATAATAGAATATTTATGTTTATTTTTGTCAGAATGCTATTGTATGGATGTGATATAGCTTCTTAGCAGAGTATTCGTCTAAACTATAATGTTTAAGCATGTATTTTCTTTTACGTAACTACTCAGGGTTATATATTTATTTATGCTTTCTGTTTTGATATAATATATATATTTTAATAAAGAAAGAAAAAAAAGTCACAAATAACGTTTATTACATAGAAATTTCAAATTATAACTAAATTCCATTGAGTGAAATGTGACTTATCTTTAATATAATTCAATTATCCCATTGATTAACAATTATTATTGTACGGCAGATAGGTTAGGAGGTCTATTGTTTTTTTGTTGTAAAAAACAAGACACACATAGTATCTTCGTTCTTTCTGCAAGGGGAAAATATCAGAACGCACTAGATCCTACCCGTTTCAATCTGGTTATGTAATTAATAAAGGAAAACCAAATCAATTGAACCAATAAGGCTAACAAATAATTGCTCATATTAAAACGTTGCTAATTTTTTACTAAAATTACAGAAGCATGAATTAATTTTCTGTTTTTTTTATATATAGGATCAATGAATACTTAAACAACAAGGAAAAGAAGGCTCGCAAGGAAAATACGATGAGGGATCTAAAAAGGAAAAAGGTAAATACGCGTACATTATCCCTTTCCTAATTTATTTCATAACAAATTATGATTTTGAGAACGAAATATACAGGGATGTGCAGCCGAATCTAGACTTTTTTTAGCACGGAAACAAGATACTCATATCCAAGAACAAGACCGTTTAATGACTTTTTTCATATCACACACATTTAAATGACCTTTTTCTCTTAATTTTCATTCAATCCAACTTCCTCCTTTCACATAACAGCCTCCACACGGTGCCTGAACCTCCCAAACGGCATGATCACCTGTTCCCTGGACAAGTTGGCCACTGCCTGGATGATGGCAGCTTTCAAGGAGTCACAGTGTTGTGAGCACGTTGTTAGTGTCCCTCTCAAGGACATCCCACAAGTAGTAGTCGCAGGGGTTGAGGTCAGGGGTGCTGGGGGGCCAGAACTCCTTTGACCAGAATATGTCGAGACAATATCAATGAAGTCGGCGCGCTCCTCTTCCTGACTTGGGATCGGTCTGGA
>CP045900.1:22189309-22236462 GCA_013387185.1 Caligus rogercresseyi | reverse complement strand
CGGCCAAAAAAAGTCAGTGAATCTGTAAGCACCAAGGCTAAGCTCCAGATTTCCATTCCTAATTATTAAGGTTGTGAGCTGCATTAAAAGGCAATATAAAAATATCCAAACTTTAATTATTCTATGTCAGATTATTTTGAACCGTACTGCCAAATAAGTCTTCACTAAGCAGATAATTAGAAGCAATTCAATATTTGTATGAAAGTATGATTTCCTTAAGTCTTGAAGGAAAAATATATCTACCAAGAAAGGATATAATATTTATACTCGAAAGTCAAGGAGCAAAACTGTTTTTATTATGAGAAATTGTATACAATCTTCGGAAATGGTAAAACAGCTACTCAGAATACAGACAGCAAATCGCATGGAGCCAAAAAATGTGAGCGATCGACCTCAAAAACGGAACAAGTACTGTTGGCTTTTAAGCCAAAAATACATCAACTAAAATTCCGGCAATCAGAGTCAACCAAAAACAATATAGTTGAGGTTATTAATCCATATATATTTTTTGAAATTATTAGCATAAATTATTATAGAAATGGTTTTATAACCTTAAAAATATAGTTAAGCATTCATTTGGATTTCCATATCGTAAAGTATTGGGTCTGTTACGACATATCTGCTAGACGCTTTAAAAAACACCAGTTGGAAAAATTAGCTATTTTGGTATATAAATTTGAAAACTATTACATATTATCACTATTATTTGTGCTTTGGGCATGAAATTCAATATATACATATTTTATGTAAACATAAAGGTCTTTATTATTAGAAATCAATTTAGTAGTATGAGTATTATAAATGATTTGAACTCTAGAAAAATATATATTTAAAAATATGTTTTTGTATATCATGTGATCATGACTCTTAGATTCTTCAGGTACCATCTCAAAAAGATCTAAGAGTCAAGGATATCAAATAATCTCTTAAGTCCTTTGTATATGCAAATGTTAAATAAATCAACACGTCAACATGTTATGCATATGAAATGTAATACAAAATATATAATCATCAATATTGCATATTAATTATACACTTGGAATTATTTAATTTCTAAAGCGAGCGAAATATTGTTACATTTAGAGGGTTAACATTTTAGTACTCATTTGTATCAAATAGGGTCAAATGAACGAATATAAAAAACAATTTATTTTGTTGTTAATATAATGTAAAGATTTAAAATAGTTTTTAAACAATTTTATCATTATTTTCATTTTTATTAGAAAAATGTCGGAAGTTCTATAAGCAATCACGCAACTTACAATATATAATATACTAATATATATATATATATATATATATATATATATATATATATATATATATATATAATATTTATATATATATATATATATATTTATATATATATGGAAAAGATAAGAATGAGGTATATATATATTAGTTTTTTTACATATTTTTTAAATGTATTTTACAATTATATTCATAATACATAAAAAATTATTAATTCAATTTAATTGTCATAAGAGTGTATTTTGCATATTTACTTCATAATGTTGATGGTATCATTTTGAAATTAAAAAATATTTAATTTAAAAAAACTGGACTTCAATTGTTATATAAGATTTGTAATAAAATCAAGAACATGCAACAACCAAAAAAAAAACAAGTTATAAATATATAGATAATTTTTTTTAAAATTGGTATCAATAATATCACAGGGATTCTTTCATATAGTCAAATTAATTATGATGAACTAAATGAGTCCAATAATTGCAATAATTATAATCAAGCATGAATTACACATGTGAGCAATTTTTTAGTTGACTTCCTTTTTTGAACATATATTTAAACATATTTGAAAATATAATACATTTTTATAGTGTTGGTTTTACTTTTTTTAAATGATTTATATGATTCGTTTCTTTTGATGCCGCAATATTAGTTACTTATAAAAGAAAAAACTGTCACTGTTATCATGTGCATTTCATTTTTTGACATTGCTCAAAAATTGCTTGAATAATTTTATAGGTCAAAATTTAGCTAGAAAAAGAAATGCGTTGTCTCAGTGCGTCCAGAGCCTTATAAGTAGAGTTAGTCATAACAACGTTCTGTGTAGCAGCTGACTCAAAAAAAGTCGGGCTCAAAACATTCATAATTTATCGAGGGAGCTGTAAGTAAACAGTCTTTTGAGATAATTTTTCCGAAGTATAAAAACAATATAAACTTTAAAGATCTATTAAAGGCACAACTACGCCTGCTTATAGTGCTTTGGATTGTACAAATTGCTCAAGAGCCCGAGGAATGACTCTTTTTATTACCCATGTAACAATCCCCCTATAAACGAAAGGTTTTATAGACACATCATAGATTCCGATTTATTTATCCTAACAAAAACATATGAACAATAATCATTATTTCATTTCATGCATTGTTTTGAGCCGAAATACTTTTTTCACCAGGTGACGCTCTAATCTAAGTCGTAACTCTCCTTATAGGGCTCCGAGTGGCATTTTTAATTCTTAGTGCTGATGACAAAGGTTTGCTTCCGACAGAGCAAGGTCAAAATTGATCAATCTATTTGGAGATATCTTGGGTTCGATTGAGTAATTTTTATGCTTATTAATACCCTCACAGTTGCAATTCAATTGAATCCTAGAGACAAAAAAAAACTTAACTGAAAGAACATCCAAAAAAATCATTAAAGAATCAGCAGTCTGATGGAAACTTGACTGAAATGATTTTTAATTGCATTTAACATCATTTTCGGAAGTGCAGATGAAGAAAAAGTAATTTAATGGTTAATTAAAATCCTGATTCTTTATTCTCAATTTTTAAATTTGTCCCTTTAGTTCATAAATTCATGAAAAAAGTTACAAATTAAGATTTTAAAAACTGGGCTTTCGAAAAAAAATATATATAAAATAAAGTTTGGATTTCAAAAAACTAAGGTCACATTTGGAGCTATTGAGTCTTATTTCATAAAAAGTTGTACCATTTGCACATTCAAAGGAATTGGCCAAAATGTGTTAACCAGTGTAATATTTGATCGAACTTTGCAACGTAGAACTCAAAATGCTTGGTCATAAAATAATTAAAGAGGAGCAACGATTTTTAATTCCCTTTGTAAAGTTGCTTCAATTTTTTTTTTTTTAGATTCACATTTAAATATGACTTTTTTAATTGGCTTTATTGTATTTTATTATTGTATGAGCATAGATAAAAATAAGATAAATAAACCCCACTTTTATTTATAAGGGCATTTATTATATTTATGATATGCTGGTTTAGGCAAAAAATAGTATGTCTTTAAATAAAAAAAAATACTGTGTCTCATAATAAATTATCCCTTGACATTGGTGGAATCTATTTAACGTGACATCATAATGTGGCGGATTTCATATTCAATTTTTTTTATTCTAATAAAAGCCAGAAGATATATTAATGACAAGGTATGTATGTCCAATACCAGATACGTTAATTTCCTTAACAAGATACCACCCCATGGACTGGCACTCCCCGGACTAGCACCCCCAGTGTCATCCCCTCATAGAGATATAAAGATATAGAGAGCTGATTGCTTTCAATAGCAGAGAAACAGCGTTCTGTTGTTTCTGTGTGTTCAAAATTGACATAGTGATTTATATTACGTCATCGTAAGCTGATCATAGAGATAGAATCTATCTCTATGATCAGCTTTCGATGACGTAATACAAATTACTTTGTTTATTTTGAACACACCTAAACAACAGAACGCTGTTTCTCTGCAATTGGGGAATCAGCTCTCTATATCTTTATATCGCTATGCATCCCCCCGTTACTAATATTTTTTTATCCCTTAAAGTCCACTTATGAAGTTAACTATGTTTTCTTGAAGACAAAATTACATTATTGTTTGAAACTTATGTTCCTATTATCGGACATATAAATATTTTTATTTGATTGATTTGCATTTACACTATTAAAGAAATTTCATTCTTTTCAGTTCCTTAAATTATAACTTTGCAAGTTTATCTCTTAAAGTCTTTCTATAAGGACAAAATAAAAATATTAGTCCGATAATAGGAACATAGGTTTTAAACATTAATGCAATTTTGTCATACAGAAAACATAGGTAACTTCGTTAGTGGACTTAAAGGGATATAGAAAATTAGTAACGGGGGGTGAAAAAATCCAGGGGTGAGTGTCGGGGTTGCTAGTCCTAAACTCGTTTATTTCATGTTTCCATCATAGAGATATATAGAGCTTATTGGATTCTTCAGAGAAATACGTCATTGTGTACAGAATACAGCTGAAAGATGTTTCTCAGCTATTGGAGGGAATAAGCCAAGGTCTGTATAATAAGGTCTGGGCAATACAAAAACAAACATATAGCAGTGTGACTACTCAATGACGTCACTGGAGAACGATTATATCTATCTATCTATATATCTATCAATCTCTCTATCTCTCTATAAATATATATATTGGTTTTAGGAATATTTATATATAAACTTATGCACAAAGAAAATCTGATAAAGCATTTTTTTGTTGGGAACTATTGATAGAAGGAATTTTTCCTTAACGACACTTTTGTATAAAATGCATTTTTAAAGGAAACTACTAACTTTTGGGCCAAGCTTATTAGTCAAAATAGCTTTATTGAGCATTAATGAGCACATTTGGTTAGTTTTATTTATAAACTGAGCCCATTTTGAGTACTTTTTCGTTCATATATAAAGGAAAGGATAAAGGAAAAATTACTACTATCAATAATTCCCAACAAAAAAATTATTTAACAGATTTTCTTTGTGCATAAGTTTTATATATATGTAAATATTCCTAAACCAATATATATATTTATAAATAGATAGAGAGATTGATAGATATATAGATAGATAGATAGATATAATCGTTCTCCAATGACGTCATTGAGTAGTTATACTGCTATGATTACATGTTTGTTTTTGTTTTGTATTATACAGACCTTGGAATAAGCTATCAATATCTTTATATATCCAAGGATTTTTCAGAGAAATACGTCATTGTGTCCAGAATACAGCTAAACGATGTTTCTCTGCTAATTGGAGGGAGCTCTCTATATCTTTATATCTCTATGGTTTACATTAGTAGTGAAACGTCATAAATCTTATTATTATTACCTCCGCCGAAGGAGGTATTGTTTTCACTGGCGTTGGTTTGTTGGTTGGTTGGTTTGTTTGTCAGCAGAATAACTCAAAAGTACGGAACGGATTCAGATGAAACTTTGTGGAGTTGTTGGAAATGCCAAAGGGAACAAGTGATTAAATTTTGGCATCTCTGAGTACAGAATTAAGATGCAAAATGATTTCAAGATTTCAAGTTAGCCTACTCTGCCAATAGATGTCGCTGTGCTGTGAAATCGGGTGCTGGGAGCGTCTTCCTCTCGGAATTTCCGTCGAGGGGAAACCTCCCCCGTCCCTCTACGCCGCCCTAGTCGTGAAAAATCCGCCTCGGAAGGCTCATAAGGACCCGTGACGGCGGAGGTTTGCACTCTTTGAGTGTATATTTATGATTTGTGACGTTCTCAAAATAGATTGTAGCAAAATTTTTGATGACGTATAGGGGAAGAATAACATTACAAAATGTTATTTTCCCCCGCTTGCCGACGTGACGTCATTAAAAGTCACGGGCAAGCGAAATGTCAGCTCCTTGGCAATATGGAAATACCTTATTTTAAATATAATTTGCTTGATATAACATGAAGATACTGAAAAGTGACTTATCGTTTTTAAACTCAAAGGAATATAATCAATAATAATTGCTACAAGTGATACATTCAGACAATGGCAAATAGTTAGTAATTATGTATTGATTACTCCACTGCTGTATTTGATTGCTTCAGATGTTTTTTCATGTTTGTATTTTATTTCGACCACTTCAATCAAAAAAGTTAATGCTATTTTTAGCGTTTGTTTCGTTAATTATGAAATAATAACTTAATCATATAAACGAATTAGCATAATAAATATTTGTTTACTTTATTTACACAGAACAAAATAATAATAATATGTATTATCATGATATTTACAAGCCTTTAATTACTTATAAAAATGGACAAAGAATCGGGTACAATTGAAATATATTTCGTTATAAGTTATACTGATTGATAAAAAGTTAAAACACTCAATTAATTAGTAGATCGTCGAAGACGAATTAAACTTCATATAAACTAGTAGCAAGCCAAACATTACCAAAAGCCCATAGAGATACAAAAATATAGAGAGCTTATTCCCTTCAGCTGTATTTCTGTGTTCAATATAAACAAAGTAATTTGTACTACGTCATCGTAAGCTGATCATAGCGATAGAATCTATCTCTATGATCAGCTTACGATGACGTAGTACAAATTACTTTGTTTATATTGGACACATAATACAGCTGAACGGCGATGTTTCTATGCTATTGAAGGGAATCAGCTCTGTATATATTTATATCTCTATGTAAATGCCCCTCCCCGAAGGCTTTGGCATCTTCGACTGGCACAAAACCTATGGTAATGAATATTTAAAATAATACTAAAGAGGAACTATATGTTGACATAGACAAAATGAAGTAAGAAGTCGTAAAGACAATGAGTATTATTGGAAATACGGTTTTTCCTAAATTATTCCAGTAGCAGGCAAGACGCTTCTTCTGTCTTGCAACAACGTGGTGATTCTCAATAACCTAGAATGTGAAAAAAGAGAGTGAATAAGAATTCTGAAGGCATATATTATTGAATGGATTGATGATATAGCAGATAAAGAATTTTCTATTCAAATATATTCATATTAAAATTCATTTTTACAAACAAAAAAATATTTTGCTACTGGCAAAACAACTTATTTTTGTAACTTTGACTCTAATTCAATCTCCGCTTTAATTGGCTACTCACCTTATCCCGATGCCCTGTGTAGAAATCGACCCAAATGTGAAAAACGATAATGATGAAAATGAATATGATATAGCTCATGAACCAAATATCGATATTTTTAAAGTAGCTCGTCTTTGGTAAGTTTTCCTCGATGGAGGCCAGAAGGCTCGCAAGCACGAGAAGACTTGTTAAAGCTCCCATAAATCTTAATCTCGTGAAGAAGCAAGGAAGGAAAGATAGAAAATAATATATTTTATGTAGAATTGGATACTACAAGAGGTAATAGGAAAATAGCCCCCAAGAAAATTAATCTCAGGTCGATTACAAGTAATTCATTATCAAAAAAATTATGATGCTCAAAGTGACATTGACGATGGATTTGAAGCCCCAATATAACATATTTGTGATCGGAGGAACCCTCGTATGCCATAATAGTGGTATACAAACTCCAAGGGTCGATTGGCGATGGATTTAATTCTCAGTGAAACCCGAGGATCCATTGTCTCTAAGTTCGACACAGCAATATACAATTATTATAACCCCCATGCGTCTGAGAAATGATATATTATAATCTATTTATTGGGACCCAAATGTTGGATGGGACCCAAATATTGACATCTTCAAACATAATGCATTTTCTATATAAAATTTCGGGTAATTTTCCAACGGGATATTTTCCATTTACCAGTTAAAGGAAGATATAAAAAGCAATACCTGTTTGCAAAGTCCGTAAGATTGATGTAAAGCGTTAAGTAGGCCATGAGGCAAAGAAGAAAGGTTTGAAAGAAAGTGTTGACCATGTTGCCAGACTCCCGATGAAAGACAACGCCGATGACAACCATGCTTTTCCCATACTCGTTCTCTGATATCGGAATAGATATAGGGCTAATGCTTTGTAGGAAAAACTCCAAGAGTAGAATATCCCCATGATAATTGACCTCCTTGGCTTCCATAACGACATATTTAGACTTGGCAGAGTCCATTGTGAAATTCATGGTGCATTTTTGAGTATCAAATGGGAATCGGCGGAGATCAAAGGAACATCCATACTCTACATAGACCTTCCTTGCAAGGATTAGGGAGTTATCAGTCCCATGGTATATTTTATCTGAAAGAGGAAAGGCAAATTGATAATTAATGTAACCATTGAAGCTACAATCTTAAAGGTCAAGAGACTTATAAAGTTGAAGACTCTCAAGCTGAGATTGCGTTAAATTTTCTGATAACTGACGTAATTTAATAGCTTTGTAATAAAACAGTGAAAGCCAACATTGTTAATATTCACTTACAGAATCACGTTCTTTTATCATTAATTTTTATTTCACAATGTTATTAAAATAACTATCAATCTTGAGTAATCATAGTGAGCTAATTCTTTTTAATAAAAGGAAATATTTTGAGTACTGCCGATGGACACCATAGGGATAAAAAGATATAGAGAGCTTATTCCTTTCAGATGTAGCTGTGTGTCCAATATAAACAAAGTAATTTGTACTACGTCATCGTAATAGAGACATAATCTATCTCTATGATCAGCTTACGATGACGTAGTACAAACTAATTTGTTTATATTGGACACACAGAATACAGCTGAACGATGTTTCTCTGCTGTTGAAGGGAATAAGCTCTCTACATCTTTATATCTTTATGCTCCTTCCTCGACAGCAAATAAACTCACGTAATTTTACGAATAAGCTCCATATATTTTTTATCCGTATGTGAATAACTTTTTCTCTCTCTTTCTTTCTCCTCTCTTCTTTCCTTTTTCTATATACATTTAGTCTTCTCACCAAACATGGCCAGCAAACTCCTACGGATTATATAAAATCCATAACTCAACCTAAATTTATATGTATCTTTATATTTAAAAATTCCCAAACGTCTCACCCTCAACATTGTTTGAGTAGTCAAAAGGGAGGGGTTCATTTTCCTTTTGACGTTTATTCCGAGTTCATTGCATTTGAGTGTTCCGATCTTGGCGTTGCAAAAGCAACATCCGGCTTCCATATCTTTTGTGTCTCCCTGTCCGAGAGTTGATTTTGCTCTGAGCCGGATCGAAGATTTTTAAAGGACAGGCGATGATCCTTCCACTCCAAATAAATTTCCATGGTGACCGCAAACATCATATGAATCGTATCAATTCGGTCAACGTTCATGATGTTGGCATTAAACGATACCTTTAAAAAGTTGGAAAACGAGTAAACATGTAACTTTATTTTTTATAATATAGACCTCCGATGATTGTTGATAATCAAAAAGTTATAAAACAAAAACGGCTAAATAATTATTCAATGCAATGATCATTTCAAATTTTTTTCATGCTTAGTGTTTTAACGGGAGGGATACGATACATTTTCGGAAACCTTTCAAGTTATGATTCCGAGAAAAATAACTATCTGGATCATGACTGAGAGACGTTCTTCTAATAGAATACTGTGGTGAACATTGAGTGGACAAATTAAAGTTATCAAGTGCCCTGAATAGTTTTACTCTGTTTCTGTATATAATTTTAGTGTATTTTATTTACACTGTATAAAATTTTGCAGTCAACCGAATAAAATGTTTTTAACCGTTAAAAAAATTAAAGTTATAAAATTTGGAGCCAAAATTATGATATTATCACTATTATTTGCTCTTACTCTTAGTGGACTCCCAGGATGAGTGATATTATTAGGTGGAGCTTCCTTCAAATAGTTATTGGGAAGAATGACCGTGTCACAGTCTAGTTCGTCAGATAGATCAGAGCAGTTTTGTGCAAAGTCGCAGCGGCCATCTTGGTGAATACAATAACCATCCGAACAAGTAAATTCGGACTCCAAGCACCTTGAGAGTGTTAGGTTCGTTATATGATGTTCATATATATCGCAACTTGGATCTCGGATCAGCCATTCATGCCTTCCAATGGGATATCCAAACGTTCCGGAGATATTCATAAAGCCATCATATTGCTTTTTGAGTCGTCCTTCAAGTTTCCATCGATTATGTTTCTTATCGTATGATATTTGACTAAAGAGTCCCTCATATTTAGGTCTAGAGCCGAATTCATTGATAAGAATGAAGCGACGGTCGATGTCTGTGTCCTTGCAGAGTCCTTTCAGAGAAAATATCTGATTGGATAGGCTGTCACAGACGGTGCAATGCTGTGTAGTCTTTTTGCAAAGGGTGTCTCGCCATTTTCCTGTATAAAGATAAGAATGCAGAGTTAAGATTGGAAGGTATTAATACCATGCATGTTCTACAGGTAAATCTATATACATGAATTTATTCTCTTTTTTTAAATCGAGAACCACTCCCTGGAGAAAAAAAGAAATTATTATGTTATGACCCTGTAAAAAACACTTAAAAAGTTCAAGATACAAATTTTCCATTGGGAATTCTATAGAATTTGAAGTAATGGGAAAATGGTGGTGATTCCTATGTTCTCCATGTTGTAAGATAATTATGTTTGTCACAGTTTCCTAATGACATAATTAATGTACCAGAGATGTCTTTTGATTTGTGGAAAAAGAATTTCTACTTTAAAATACAAAAAAGTTTCGTTGACACTTTTAAAGCACTTCAAAATAAATTAAAAAATGTGTTAGCGGCCACCCATTTAAGATAAAAAATACAAAAACCTATCGGCCACTTTTCTTTAACAGTCGTTTTGGGGGCTATCTTTTCAGTGGCTGCTTTTTTTCTGTATCTACTTTTTGTGTAATTGATGGAAGGATACTAATATTATTATTATTTCCAACCCATGGTATTAGGAAAAAATCATATTATAACTAGAGGCACATATACACTCAGAGAGTGCAAACCTCCGCCGTCACGGGGTCGTTATGAGCCTTCCGAGGCGGATTTTTCACGACTGGGGCGGCGTAGAGGGACGGGGGAGGGTTCCCCTCGACGGAAATTCCGAGAGGAAGACGCTCCCGGCAACCGATTTGACAGCACAGCGACATCTTTTGGCAGAGTAGGATAACTTGAAATATTTATTAGTATTTAGCTCATTTTACATCTTAATTCTGCACTCAAAGATGCCAAAATTTAATCACTTGTTTCTTTTGGCATTTCCAACAACTCCACAAAGTTTCATCCGAATCCGTTCCGTACTTTTTGAGTTATCTTGCTGACAAACAAACCAACCTACAAACCAACCAACAAACCAACGCCAGTGAAAACAATACCTCCTTCGGCGGAGGTAAAAATAGGAAAAGGACAATTGTATTTCTGTACAGAAAAACGAAAAAAACTTGAATTTGATATAATAGAAATATTATAATACAATTTCATATGAGTCTAATTCATATGAATTAATGACATAAAAAGTATTTTATTTTTATTGGTCCTAATCGATGATTAGTAAAAGATGAAATTTTCCCCACAAAAATATAGCCCCTCTACGAATCAGTGATATAATCTTTGATATGATCTTTTTATAGTGTCTGCATTATTATAAATTAATATTTCTGGAATCACATGAGGAAAAAAGAATAAGGGACCTAAAAATTTTAGAGGAGTTTAATTAATTATAATTAAATTGTGTAATGGATCTCTTTCATGTCTCAAAAAACTAAAATTTAAATTATTAGTATTATTTAATGTGTATCCATTGTGTACGTTTTCATCAACGGACGTTTTTGTATGCAAATGCACGTGTAAGATATATAAATTTTTAAATTTATAGAAATCTTTACTGGTTCGATGCCGGTTATCCCCAGCCACACTTGATTTTGCATCACTGCCATCTATTTGAAGTCAAAGACCGGCCTTGATAATGGACAGCTGTAATTGATAGGGTTTTTTGTGGTCTTTTGGTTATCTTTTCTAAGTTCTTTGATTAATAAAAAGATAAATGTTGGCGCAAATTGTTACTTTTTTTAACCTCTTTGAATATGATGTAAAATCTTATTGTGATCCAGTCCACGATGTCATAAGAAAACGTGTATAAAAAACAGCGAGATGGTGATCGTTTTTAGTATATTCTTTCGATTTTATAAATTATATCTATGCCAAATTTTGCTTAAATTTAGTGCTAAGTATATAAAAAATACAACCGTCATATTTTTTTAATTGGATGGACATTACCAAAAATAAGCATTTATTACTTTTTGATTTTAGTATTACAAATCAAAATAAGCATAAAATCCTTCTTTCTTTCCTTGCTATAGATGTGAAAGTAGCACTGTTGTCATGTTAGAAGATCAAATAATCAAACAAACTATTCTTTCTTTTATGGATTTTTTTGAGTATTTTTTTGTGATTAGAAATCCTTGTTCCTCAATTTGTAAAATTATTTTGTTGAAGGTATATTTTACCAATTCCAACAATGCAAAAAAATGCATGCCCTTATATTACGACCTTTATAATGAAAGGGTTCAATAACTTGGTTAACTAAAAACTCAGATATAGATTGATTTGTACATATTTTTTCCAGGTACGAAAATCCCTTTAATAAATATTATGAGATAGGCCAACCAAAAATGAAAAGCTAAATTTGTTCGGATTTTTTAAAGTAATATTTTGAGTAGATGAACAAATAACTTTGGTTGGGAAAAGCTGATCTTCAACCGTTTGGCCTGTAAATTGATTTGACTATAAATTTATATCCCATATAATTGAAATAGGAGAGAATTATTTAGAACGTAATCGTTCTTATTTGGAGTGGATAAAAATCTGATATATGTTTGAGCAATTCATTTTATCTCTTTCGACATGAAGTTCCGTCTAAGTAATTAGGATCATACTCTTTTGACCAAATTTGTTCAACTAGCTGCTGCTCTTTAAAATTGCTCCAAAATATCAGTAAGTTGCCTTCTTTTTTATTTTATAGCAAGCTTTACAGTTTTACTTAACTTTTTTACTTTACTTCTTTGCATTTCATAGTGTGTTAAAAAAACATACAGTCAGCCCTCGCTACTTCGCCCCTGGACATCTCACAGTTCTTTTACTACGCGACCACGGCATGGCTCCCGTTTTTTCACGGCAAAACGTCCCCATATGAACTCAATGGCAGAATTTTCACACAAAAAACTTAATATATATCAACATCACGACCCTCATATATATCGCGGTGATCGTGTAGTGGATCCGGGCCGTCGCGACTTTGCGAGGGACGACTGTATAAACAGAGGAATTAAGAGCAATACCTTGAGCATAGGTATAGAATGTGGTCCCGGTACGTTTTTGAAGGGTTATTTTGGCTAAGAGTTCTTTAAATACATTAGCTGTGTCCAGTCTTTCTTCATGCTGTTTACCATAATATAATAGGCTTACGTGTTTGAATTCATTTGTAATTAATATTTAATATGTAATATTGCCTAGAGCTCTCTTATTGTATATCAAAATTGATATCATCGTTCCTTCTATGTAGATAGTGTACACGGTAACTCTAAAATAATAATACAAACTAGAGGACTCAGAGAGTGCAAACCTCCGCCGATCCCCACCAAATGAATCACTTGGTCTTTTTGTCATTTGCCAATAGATGTCGCTGTGCTGTGCTCTCCTCTTTGAGAGCACAGCGACATCTATTGGCAGAGTAGGCTAACTTGAAATATTTATTAGTATTTAGTTCATTTTGCATCTTAATTCTGCACTCAGAGATGCCACTTGTTTAATCACTTGTTCCTTTTGGCATTTCAACAACTCCACAAAGTTTCATCCGAATCCGTTCCGCACTTTTTGAGTTATCCTGCTGACAAACAAACAAACAAACAAAACCCACCAACAAACCACGCCAGTGAAAACAATACCTCCTTCGGCGGAGGTAAATATGAATGAAATTATTTATATCGATAGATCTTCCATATTTAGAAAAAAGTAAAAAAAATATCAAGATTCTAATTGCATTAGTTCATTAGTAACAAAAGTGAATGTGATATCAAAAGAGATATCAAAGTCGTGAAATAATTAATTTTGAGTACACAAAAGCGTTACCAATCACTACATTAAAAACGTCTAAATAGTCGTCTTACTGAATGACTAAATGAATACATAATAAGGTACTTCAACCATAAATCACATAAGACACAGATAGTACATTTTTCAAACTTTAGGTATTCGCAAATTTTGACATTTGCCGAAAGATAAAAAAGGCAATGGTAGGTGCTGTTCCTTCAATTATATAATTTAACGTTCATTTTTTGTCGCAATACATTTCAAAATATTTTTATATAACAAATAAAGTTATTAATTCTTATACTTTTCTAGTTTACATTTATTAATAAAAATTATCGTCCGAGTAATCAGCTGTCTGTTTTTTTCTGAATCGATTATATATCAGCCCTTCAAACTTATTGTCGGTCGACCTCTTCCATCAATCCCAATAATCGATTAATGTTCCCTATGGATTACATTTATTTGACATATATATATATATACATATAAATGAATGTATATATACATATCAGGAAACGACCGGGTCCCGGTTGTTTTTTAGCGTCCCGGCCCAGTGTCTAAAAATCACCGGGCCGGACTTTTTTAGGAACTTATTTTCTAAAAAAACGTCGTCACTTTCAGAATGACGAAGGAACGAAAATATACTGAAGTCCCAACCCGGTTTTTGGCCCGGCCCGGCTTGAAAAATTTAAGTCCCATCCCGGTCCCGGCGAAAAAAAGTGCGTGTTAAGGCGTGTTCAACTCTCAATGTTGTGGGCGCAGGTTCGAATCCCGAGAGGGGATGGTCATTTTTGGTCTTCCTCATGGATAAGATCCTAGGTTCGAGTGACTAATTTTAATGCTAGTATGCTTATTTATATCCTGTCGGATGCAATTTTGTCGAACCATATAGGCAACAAAAAAAAGTGTCCCGGTCGTTTCCTGATATATATATATATATATATATATATTAAGAGAAAGAGAGACACACCGTTTCCCTGCATTCGAGCACACGTATCTCCCTCGTTGCCTTCGTCGACTTCCCAATTGGCGTAATAAAGCGTTTCGTTGGTTTCCCTCTTCTTCCATATTTGTTGTCCAAGATCATTCCTTAGCTTCTCAATGGATTGAACTCCGATCCAAGTGTAAGGCTGAATAATATTGGTTTTCCCTTCCTCCCGGCATATGGTCTTGTAATGAGATGCCGTCTTTGCCATGATCTAAATTGTAAACCGAAATGATGAATTAGTTATTTGATATTTTTGATCCAATACATATTATGTAGTAGTTATTAGTCTTTTTAGAGGATGTTCGACAAATATATTTAATAAAATAATAAATGTTAAATGTTGCATTCCACATTTCAATGTTAAATACATCAATTTGCAGTAGTATAGATTTATTTCGATGATAAATGGAAAATACATATCCAAAAACTATGGAAAAAGAGAAACTGGTCTGCCTCTTTGTCTTAATAAATAAAAAGTATGAGTGGACGAAACGCTTACTTTAAAAACAGCTTTTATAATATAAAATGTATCAGATTGAACCGGCTATATATTAATTGATTCAGTTTAATCGGTGACAGCATATAATCATCTTGAATAATTGGATCATCGATTAATGGGTGTCAGCCTATAGTTGGCTTATCTATATAATAATTCACCAATCTCTGTCCGTCCGTCTGTATGTCCGCTCGCTATCTCCTCCCACATTTATGGTCAAATTTGAAGTTTGAAGGTACCTATGGAATTATTGGGTCAAGGCAAACCTAATAAAACTATTTGCAAAGTGATGGGACCAGAAATGAACCAGAAAAATCACCTTTCTGATTTTACTACCTACTTTTCAAGGTAAAGAGAGGAAAAAAGAAAAAAGCATCTCATTTGACTTAAAACATATTCGTTGTACAAAGTCAAACTTTTTTTGAGGAATGTTTGTACAAAACAAAATCCAACATACAAATTTTAAGAAACTTGTGTAATATGAACATATGGGCGCCGTAGGCTCCCAAATATGCGGGTATTATTGACTCACCGATTATTCAGTCGAACTATAATAATTGAACTTTATTTAAAAAAAATTGAAATAACAATTAAATTAAATGAAAATTATGATATGTTATAGACTTTAGCTAATACACTTTATTTGAATAGTTAATGGAACCTACAAAATGCTAAAATTTGGATAATTAAGAATGTAATTATGAAACTCTCAATGTTGAAGCGCAGGTTCGAATACTCTCAAGAGGGGATGGTCATTTTTGGTCCACTACCTCATTGATGATAAGATCCTATGTTCGATAGACTCATTATAATGCTATAATGTTTATTTATATCCTGTCGGATACTGCAATTCTATCGAACCATATAGGCAAAAAGAATGACCTATGTACAAATAGTGATTAAAACATAGTTTTTATAAACTAAATTGTTTTCCTTTGTGCAATTCCATTTAAATATACCAGAAAAATATAATTATTATGATTCAAAACAAAATCTAAATTTCAGGGCCGATTTATAGAGTATTTCAGTGCTTATTATGGATAGTCTTACTTTGTTCTCAAAGTCATTTCTGGGCACCGGCAGTTTTCCTCCGTGGACAAGACATATTAGCTCAGCATTTTCTACAGACCGTCGCTCTGGAAAAACAATGAGAGTTTCCTTCTCAAAGTCATTTCGATTGTTAAAAGGGCATATTTCATTCTGAAGCTCAGTGAAGCTTATAGATTTCTTCTCGACTTGAGACAACTTCCAAAGATCCTTAAATTGCCTCCAGCTGATGATTGATCCTAAAATGATAAAATAAAGATAATAAAAAGATCAATTAGATATAGAGATGTTTCAATGGTCATAGTTATTGTTAAGTAGAAAGCAAGTAATGGTTCAAATAAAAAATTACAATAAAAGCGTTTAAGGCTTTTTTTCAATCAATACAAACTTTATATATTTTCCATCTATATACGACGTATTGAATTCTTAATATATAATCTCTGAATCTGTTCCAAATATTCTTAAGTTGATTTAACCATTTGCATAGTAAAGTAGCGATCACAAAACTATACTAATTTATTGAATTGCTTTACATATAAGCACAAGGCCTGAGGAAAAGTAGTTGTACTGCTTAAAAGATAGTATTACTTTAAAACAAAACATATAGTATGTGATAAATATATATCCCCTTTTTACTATATACATCCATATATACAGTGATAGTCGATATTACTTTGAAAGTAGTATGTAATATATTACTTTTTACTGCGTAGTAATATTTTTTTACATATTAGTTATTACTTCTCAAAAGTAATACATACTTTATATTAGATATAACTTTTTTGAGCATTCCGAAACAATAAGTAAAGGCAATTCAAAAACCTAGGTTGTATTTTAATGTCCACTGGGTGACGTCACATAATACATTCACAGTTCATTAATTTTTATCAAAAAAGCCTGTCGAATATTTTTTTCACGAAAGTAATATGTAAGTAGGATATTTCATATTAGTTATTACTTGAAAGTTATATCTAATATGTGTGTTCTCTCTGGTTAGTCGCAGTAATATAACTAAGTAATATATTACTCGCACGCCTTTAGGGAACAACACTGTATATATATATATATAATATATATATATATATATATATATATATATATATATATATATATATATATAAATATTCAATCTAATGACATGATATTATTACTGATAAGCCGAGAATATAAAGAATAAAAATTCAACCACCAAGAAAATTATTTGTAATGGAAAAATTGATTTAATTTTGCATGATTCTTTTAAAAGCTATGAGACTAGAAAGTATAAAAAATGAAAATGAGACACTATGATAAATTAATATTTATTGATGTTCATACTTTCTGCGACAACTCTGTTCAATACCAACCTTCTAAAAGGAGTCGCAGTTGGCAAGCCTGTATATTTCACTCCGCGAGAGAACACGACTGTAGGTATTGAACTCAGTCAGATATCCTGAGAAGGAATCATAGTCGTCATAGCCGGATTGATAGCCTTCTTGTTCCTGCCCAAGGACAAAGGCCCCATAGGGTCCAAAGAAGGGTTTGCTCCCCAGATAGGCCTTGCTTTGAAGGTAGCCGGAGCCATAGAGAGATATAGTTCCATTCTCATAGGTGATACAGTGATGATTCCAGGACTTGGGTTGACGTGAGTCTTCAAAGACTTGGTCTTGACGTTAGCCACGGAAAACTCGACGTTAAAACTATTCCAGTCAAGAGTATCATCAATATGGAACTCTGTGAAAGATATAAGGATGGAGACGCTACAAAATATGAGTGATGATTGGTATTTATTTATTATTAAAAATCAAATAACTAGAAAATATCAAAAGGGGTGCGATAGCCGTGCGTGTTAAGGCGTGTTCAACTCTCAATGTTGGGGGTGCAAGTTCGAATACTCCCGAGAGGGGATGGTCATTTTTGGTCTATCTCATTGATAAGATCCTAGGTTCGATAGACTAATTTTAATGCTATAATGCTTATTTATATCCCGTCGGATGCAATTCTATCGAACCATATAGGCAAAAAAAATAATATATATCAAGAGGATGCAAAAAATATATTTTTAAATTTGGAGATAGTTTTTAGCATTATTATTATAATAACAATAATGTCAACAAAAATTGGAAATCCACCAGGAAATTAAGTAAACCAATTAATGCACAACTTTGAGAGTTATGAACATCATGGGATATCTTAGGAATTGCAACAATGGAACCAAAAATTGGAATTCTTAATAAGAAGAAGTTACTTGATCATTAACGTAATCTTCAAATGTTGGTTGTCTCTATGAAATGGATATCTATATCATTTTATGAAAATGATTCAGCATTAGAATTTATTAAAATTTCAACATTATATGAGTAATAAACCAGGTTGATTGGTCCTTTCAATTTTTAACAATTGGTGATGAAATTGAAGAAATATATAATTTTAATGATTTGCTTAAAGCCAAATTAAAATCGTTTTGACTACTAGAGTTTTTTATCATTACCTCCGCCGAAGGAGGTATTGTTTTCAGTGGCGTTGGTTTGTTGGTTTGTTTGTCAGCAGGATAACTCAAAAAGTACGCAACGGATTCGGATGAAACTTTGTGGAGTTGTTGGAAATGCCAAAAGGAACAAGTGATTAAATTTTGGCATCTCTGAATACTTTTTTAAGATGCAAAACGAGCTAAATACTAAAAATATTAACTAGAGGCATGTATACACTCAGAGAGTGCAAACCTCCGCCGATCCCCACAAATGAATAGTGATTCAATTGAATCACTTAACAGAATTATAATCCAATCATATATGTCTACATAAGTAGGTGTGTTTGGTGAATAATGAGTGAGGAGAGAGCCATCCTAAAAAACATCCATTGACGTCATACTTGTTATTGGTCAATTCAGAAATACGTCACTGGATGTTTAAACTCCTTTCTTTTCTCCATCATGCTCTTAATATTAGCGTTATTATATGTATGTTATGTTATTATGGGAAGACGGGTAGAGGAAGAAGTTTAAGCTACGTCACTGGGTTGACATAGTCCTGAGCTGATAAATGAACAATAATACGTCAATGAACATTTTTTTAGTGTTTGTTCTTTCCTACTCCCTGAATAGAGACCCCATTTCATTATTATTAGTAGTAGTATTTTGCTTATTTTGCATATTAAAAAAGCACTTAGAGATGCCAAAATTTAATCACTTGTTTCTTTTGGCATTTCCAACAACTCCACAAAGTTTCATTTGAATCCGTTCAGTACTTTTTGAGTTATCCTGCTGACAAACCAACAAACAAACAAACCAACGCCAGTGAAAACAATACCTCCTTCGGCGGAGGTAATAATGAAATGGGGTCTCTATTCAGGGAGTAGGAAAGAACAAACGCTTAAAAAATATTCATTGACGTAATATTGTACATTTATCAGCTAACGACTACGTCACTGGGTGCTTAAATTTCTTTCTCTTCCGTCTTCCTCTTAATATTAATATTAAATACAAAATAACGCTAATATTAAGAGCATGATGGAGAAAAGAAAAGAGTTTAAACATCCAGTGACGTATTTCTGAATTGACGAATATCTAGTATGACGTCAATGGATGTTTTTTAGGATGGCTCTCTCCTCACTCATTATTCACCAAACACACCTACTTATGTAGACATATATGATTGGATTGTAATTCCGTTAAGTGATTCATTAGGTGGGGATCGGCGGAGGTTTGCACTCTCTGAGTGTATACATGCCTCTAGTTTATATTTCTTTAATTAGAAGGGAGTGACTTTTATGTATGAATGTTAAAACCAGAGCTGCGACTACCGAATGTAAATCGGTATTCGATACTACCGACGGTAGATTTCAAATACCCAACCGATTATACGTTATTCGGTAGAAACTATCCAATACCGTACCGATTGACAATCGGTAAGGTATTTTTGAAAGTACACATTCACATAGAGACATAAAGATATAGATAGTTTATTCCCTTCAAAGGCAAAGAAACATCGTTCATCTGTCGCTTTGCCCAAGCGTTCCCTTGTGTGAAGAACTTAAACTTTTCAACAAAAAAACAACAACTATAACTTATAGTATTATAGAGCAGATATATAAATAGACATTCAATATAAGGTTATGCTATGCATTGAATACTAGAGTACCTGAAAGTGCATTTAATATCGGACAATAAGAGACAGTAAATAAATAAAAATCTATAGCCTTCCATTTCCTACAAAATCCAAGTACATATATAATTTATATAAGATTAGCATGTATTGAATTTCAAATAATCTCTAATAAATTATAACAAATGATGTATTTAATTGTCCTTTGTTAAACTGTCCGATATTAAATGTATATGAAGAAGTAAAAGCAGATACATCCATAAATGCCTCTCTCTTTCTAATCTACCGTACCGAATATCGACCGATACTGTGGATATATAATAAAATCTACCGAATACCGATATCGATCGGTAGAAGGTATATACCAAATATCGAACCGGCGTAGATTTTTCCACCGAATCCCAGCTCTGGTTAAAAGCTCGGATATCTAAATTTTATTCAAATGAAAAGCTATTTCGATGAATTAAATACTAAATACTAAATATATAGCGATATATATTAAAATAAGGAGAATAACCGAAGAACATTGCTTGAAACTCTACGTATATTAGAGCACTTTGGGCTATTCGGATCAGTTCCCTTTGTACAGTAACTTCCAATGGTCATTGTGGCCTGGTGATATATGATTTTAAACCAGTAACATATCGTCATGAGGGAAGTCACATTGTTAAAAACATTGGATCCGGCGGATAGGGCCCAAGATTCGTTGTTGGTATTGCCCTTCTCTTGGAATGAAAGGAGATAGAAAGAGTCCAGTCCGATGGATGAGGAAGCCACGAGAAAAGACCATCTGGCAAAGCAAGAATGTTAAAGGTATCCTAATATTAATATATTTGGTTATGTTGGTAATATATTTTGCTTTATAAATACTTATGTGATCGGAGATATTTTAAAGATTCCATTGGGAAAATAGGGTTATAAGAATATTATTATTCCTCTACAACATATTCGATTATGACGCCATTATAATGAATTTTTCCACAATGAGAAACGAATTATTTACTTTAAGATTAACGTTCAACTTAGAATCATCATCAACTTGTAAAGTTTCATTTGATCTGATATCAGACGTTGCTCCTCATTCTACTCTTAACATTCAAAGGACAATGTATAATTGGGCAACAAATTTAGATGCTTCTATTTGATGCTCTTCAAAGTAGAGGGATTAAGGAAAATAAGTTTATTTAATAGTCTTAGTACATAGCTTTTTGATTTATTATATATATATCAGGAAACGACCGGGACACCTTTTTCGCCGGGACCCGGCCGGGACTTAAATTTTTCAAGCCGGGCCGGGACATAATGTATATTTTCGTTCCTTCGACATTCTGAAGTGAAGAATTTCCAAAAAAAAAGGTGATGACGTTTTTTTCAGAAAATAATCTCAAAAAGTGACGACTTTTTAAGAAAATAATCTCAAAAAAAGTGACGACATTTTTTTTGGAAAAGAATCTCAAAAAAAGTGACGACGTTTTTATAGTAATACTTTTCTACCGTGTGCGGAAGCAAAAAACGGAATCAACTTTAAATGTTTATATCTCACTAATTAAGAAAGATATCGATATTGTTTTAATTTTTGCAGAAAGTTCCAAATCTTATCTTTTCAACAAGATGCAGTTGAGTTATGTAGCTTGCTTAGTTATTGAAATGGATGCAAAAAGGAACGAGAGTCAGATCTACTCCGTGCGCTAGTAAGTGTGGCGGAGATTGTTAAGATTGTGGGAGTCAGCAAAACCATGGTATACGACACCAAGAAAAAGCTTGATGCCGGGGACAGCTTGGAGAGGAAGCCTGGTAGCGGTGACCACAACAAAATTCTGACAGATGAGTTCCTGGTAGGCCTCTATCCTGAAATTGAAGAAAATGCCTCCATATTGGTTCCCTAAGGGCCTCCGGGTGGGGGCTAAGGAGCACTTGGAGGTTATGAGGGACATTCTCAAGCCCTGGATGGATGCAACATACCCTGAATGCAATTACTATTGGCAACAGGATGGAGCCCCGGGGCACAAAGCTAAAGATGTGCAACAGTGGTGTCAGGAGAATTTTGCAGATTTTTGACCTGACAACTTCTGGCCCCTGTCCTCACCCCGTGCGGCACCTTTGGACCATGGAATCTGGGGCTTTGTGGAAAGTAAAGCCCATACAACTCCTCACCCGAGTTTTAACGCCCTGAAGGCCTCCGTGGAGAAGGAATGGGCCGCCATGTTACAGGAGCATGTCCGTAAAGTGCGCTGGGCCTTCCGACCTCGTCTCGAGGCCATGGTGGCTGCCAATGGTCATCATTTTGAAAATTAATTACTTAATACTCTCTTACTTAAGAATAAATAAAGATACATGTTCTACCCCTTGTTGTACTAGTTGAAGTCAACCATTTTCCTTAGCAATCAGAATTTTCCGTTTTTTGCTTCCGCACACTGTAAATAAAATTTATTAAGGGCAAGAAAATATAGATGTCCCGCCCGGTGTCTAAAAACCCCGGGACACCGAGCCACTCAAAAAACAGCCGGGACCCGGGCGGGTACCCGGTCGTTTCCTGTTTATTATTTTGGTCAGTGTTTTATATTTCAGCCTTTGGAGCATCGCTCTTCGTTTTTGCGACTTATTATTCATATAATTTATTCAAATAAGTTTTCCTTTAAATATGTGTATATCTAATTAAGGCAACAAAAAAAACAAATCTTACCTGATAAGAATCACGAATATCATAACATTCCTCCATATTACGGAATCACTGTTGTTGGCCCTCCGGCTATTCCGATGAGTCCCTCCGCCATTCGTTTTACTCGTCACCTTTTTCAACATATTCCTCCTCAGAAGAAATGACGCTCATATTTTTACCCTCTTTAGAAAAAAGGGAAAACATTGATTAAGTCAATGGAACATAATAATTATATTAATTACCAATAACAAGTAATATTTGATGTTGGGATTATTATTATTATTATTACCCTTCCACGCGTGGTGATAAGTTGTGCAAATAGTGATAATCGCAACAATAAATCCCATCCCCTGAATCAAAGAAAGAAAAAAAAACAGACACTAATGGTGCTGAGCTAACATGTCCAACTAAGTCCCCATTCAATGAGTGATGCCTCTTTTATACCCGAAAATAAAAGCCTTACTCTTATTTTAATAGAGTGACTTGATCCCAACATAGGTATATGTTAGATTAAGTAAATTTACATAAGGGTCAAGCCTGAAAAATAAACAAACTTTAATTAAATTGATGGTCGTTGTTCATGTTGAAAATTAAGATGATTATAACAAATTGTAATTGAATTGGTTTTGCTTGATTTAAAAAAAAATTATTGATGCTTTTTAGTAAATTGATATATTAGTTGATTATTGTGGACCAAAAAAGAGTCTTATTCACCATATCTTAAAGCATTTTCTATTTTTAGCTACAAAATCAATTTATTTATTTTTCAAACCATTGCTCTCACTGTATAAATATTTGTTTATAGATTTTTGCTCTAACTGAACCTAAAAAGGGTGGTGATTCGCCTTAAATCACAAGGAAGAATTATATATATATATATCAGGAAACGACCGGGTGCCAGCCCGGGTCCCGGCTGTTTTTTGAGCGTCCCGTTTTTTTAGACACCGGGCCGGGAATAAATTTTCTTTCGTTTGTCATTCCTAATTTATTTTAGAAAAGAATTTCCCAAAAAAAGTTAGGACGTTTTTTTTAGAAAGGAATTGTCGAAGTATTCTTTCTTTAAAAAAATGTTGTCACTTAATTTTTTGGAAATTATTTTCTTAAAAAACCTCGTCACTTCAGAATGTCGAAGGAACGAAAATATATATTAAGTCCATGCCCGGCTTGGAAAATTGAAGTCCCGGCCCGGGTCCCGGCGAAAAAAGGTGTCCTGGTCGTTTCATATATATATATATATATATATGTGTGGGTGTGTGTGTGTATATATATAGGTCATTACCCCCTTCTACCCCCTAAAAAACTCTGGCATTTGTTCTTACCTATTTTATTTGTAAGAACTACTCTAAGCTTATTTATAATCCTAGTTTATGTCAAAAATATATTTGTTTGAAAGAATCAAACGAAATATAAAAATAAATATAAGTAAACAAACAGCAAAAAGGAAGTTTGCTTTATGAAAGAATATAAGCAACTCACTTTAGCAAATATTTAGTTGCTAATGACTACAAAATGCATAATTTGTCTTTCACACAACGTGCTAAGTTTATTACAGATCAAGCCAGCTCTAAAGACGTTTTAGCTTTAAGATAACTTAGAACTGATGTCGTCCTTTGATTTATTTGATGTGGATGATATTTTTTTATATCTTATAAATGTATATGAAAGCTTGCGTTTTTCAATAAAGTGTAGAGTTGTATAAAATATTTATTTCATTTTGATCTATGCTATATCACTTGAAATATAAGGGTTTATGCCTTGATCAAACCAATCTATACCTACTCAATTCTCATTGCGTCAAATTTTGGTATGTAAGTTATATAAAACCTAATTTCTACAATAATTTGAGTGGACTTTGAAGTAAAGTTAAAAACAACATGGACATAATTCATCTTTAAATGCAGAAAATAAAACTATTTTTTTAACACTACTTTAGCATTTAGAAGAGATAGAGTGTGTGACACAGTACTTGGGTGTATTCCCATCATTTTATTTGCCTATACATGTATTTGTGAGATTTTTCCCCATGCCTCATCATTTTCATGGGTCATTCTTATAGGCATATTTTTTTCTTGAGTCTAGTCCTAGTCCGTACTTTCTCGGACATTTCTTCTTTACACTTGTAGGAACATAAGAACAGCCAATGCTAACTATATAAATCAGTTTCAAGTCCTCACAAACGCTTAAGTATTTAAAAGGGTTTTTTATTTTTTTTATTCTTTTGACTGACATGACAAAAAAATACTTAACACCAGTAAACGACCGGGTACCCGCCCGGCTGTTTTTTTTAGCGTCCTAGCCCAGTGTCCCGATATTTTTAGACACCGGGCCGGGACTTAAATATTTTATTTCGTTTGTCATTCATAAAGTTTTTCAGAAAGGAATTTTCAAAATATTTATACTAAAAAAAATACGTCATCACTCTTTCTGAGAATTTTTTTGGGGAAATTATTTTCTAAAAAATACGTCTTCACTTTTTTACGGAGAATCTTTTCTAAAAAAAGCGTCACTTCAGATTGTCGAAGGAACGAAAATATATATTAAGTCCCGTCCCGGCTTGAAAGATTTAAGTCCGGTCCGGCCCGGGTCCCGACGAAAAAAGATGTTCCGGTCGTTTCCTGCTTAACACATAGCCAAAATTTCAAGAATTATCTTGAATATATTCACTATCCGACACTGTGTATCTTATAACACATAATGGTTTGCAATTTGATGTCTCTTTTAATCGCTGGAGTTATCTGGTAGCCGCCGCCGCCATATATGGAGCTCTCACCACTCAAAATCCCCTCCGTAACCGACAACTCGTGGACTCTCGCTTCGAGGGAAATCATGTATTTCCAACGAAGTCTCTCAGCCATATTAGTTAATTAAAAGTTTTTAATTTTATTAGCTGTAGAATTTTTATGTCTGCTTTAGTCCTTTAATTCAACCGCTAAGCTTCATTATATGATGCTAATTTTAGTTTGTTATTCACCTAAGTCTGTTATAACATTATGATTTATTGTATTTATTTATTCTAAATTGTTTTGTTTGTTCTTTTGTCGTTGTATTAATTTAAGACTAAATGTCTTCTTGTGTATTTTATACGCAACTACTTCGACTTCTTTATATAAGAACTGAAATACAAGAAAAAATAAACGAATATAGAATAGAAAAAGATAGGAGGCATATGTGAAGTACTCTTTACTATTTAAAAAGTATATCGGATTTCGTCATTATTTTCTTCTTGTTAAAATACGTTAATTGGATATAAATATATTTTGCTATGTGTTTATCTACTCAATAAGGCAAAAAAGGTTACCATGAAGTGTGATTAATTCGCAAAGAGTGTGAAATTGAAAGAATGCCACAACACAGAGGAGGGAGGTCATTCCCACGACATTTGAGAATTCTTCGAATGAGTTGATTGATCTGTTCACAAGATATATTGAAATAACTGTCAACATTATGTAGTATCATATTATGAAACTTGTTTAACACTTTGATATGTCCTTATTATTGCAGCTAGGTCTTTTGGAAGGTAGTCTAATTTTAAATATATGTTATTTATGTATTATTTTTACAAAATTCTACCGCCTTTATTCCTTTGTATCCCCAGTTACAATTGAAACTAGAGGCATGTATACACTCAGAGAGTGTATACCTCCGCCGAAGACGGGAAGAGGAAGAAGTTTAAGCTACGCACTCGGTTAACATAGTCCTGAGCTGATAAATCAACAATAATACGTCAATGAATATTTTTTAGCGTTTGTTTCTTTCCTACTCCCTGAATAGAGGCCCAATTTCATTATTAATAGTAGTAGTATTTTGCTCATTTTGCATATTAAAAAATCCTTTAGAGATGCCAAAATTTAATCACTTGTTACTTTTGGAATTTCCAACAACTCACAAAGTTTCATTTGAATCCGTTTAGTACTTTTTGAGTTATCCTGCTGACAAACAAACAAACCAACAAACCCTGGACCTGAAGATCCCCTCCCTTTCGGTTGACTCATGGACTGTGGCCTCGAAGGAAATTAAATATTCCCTTCCCTCCTTGCATCCATCCACCGGAAAACATTATCTACAATAATAAAGAATTTTAATAATAGCAAGTAATGCCATTTTAAAGCTCAAATTATGTTTATATATTTTAGTATCAATTGTCATGTCATTTGATTTTTTATTGTGTTTATTGATTGAAAAATAGTGCTTTTAGTTCAACCCTTAGGATAAAATGTAAATTAAAAATATTTACTTATATGATTTTTCATGCATTATCTTAGGTTTTTATGTATTTGTTGTACATCTAATGAAAATGAACTGTTGAAAAAAAAAAAAAAAAAAACGCCAGTGAAAACAATACCTCCTTCGGCGGAGGTAATAAAGGACTCAAAGAGTGCAAACCTCCGCCGATCCCACCAAATGAATCCGCCGAAGGAGGTATTGTTTTCACTGGCGTGGTTTGTTGGTTGGTTTGTCAGCAGGATAACTCACAAAGTATGGAACAGATTCGGATGAAACTTTGTGGAGTGTTTGGAATGCCAAAAGAAACAAGTGATTAAATTTTGGCATCTCTGAGTACAGAATTAAGATGCAAAATGAGCTAAATACTAATAAATATTTCAAGTAAGCCTACTCTGCCAATAGATGTCGCTGTGCTGTGAAATGGGTGGCCGGGAGCGTCTTCTTCTCGGAATTTCCGTCAAGGGGAACTCTCCCCGTCCCTCTACGCCGCCCCAGTCGTGAAAAATCTGCCTCGGAAGGCTCATAAGGACCCCGTGACGGCGGAGGTTTGCACTCTCTGAGTGTATATATGCCTCTAGTTCTAATTATGTTTATTATTTATGCATTTCCAAGACACATAGAATTAAAATTGAATACAATCAGATTGAGTTAAATATGCTAAAATAAATTTGTTGTCGTCAAACAAAACTGTTCATCAGAAACCAAATTCAAGAGAAACCAAATCTCTGTCAATGTTGGAATGGGGAGCGGTCACATTGATCTAAATCGGCGTCTCTTTGAGATGAGGAAGGTGAGAGCCCAACTTGCCGGCTCTGTAAGGACGACGAGGAAACTCCATATCACCTCATCTACAATTTCCTCTTACACGACAGAAGATGAGACAACTCGAGGGAAATATTGGGGAACGAAGATTGTCTCTGGAGGAATATAGGTTTAGGATATTTAAATGTTTATACACTTTTAATGATATTTTTATTCATAAAGACAATAGCTAGTAGATAGGTCACTCCGGCTGATACTGGATTAGGTTCCGGTGAGGTGGGTCTATTCTAGGAGCTATACAACACAACAAGATACTTGCAAGTGTGTAAAAAATAACTCTTTTCGAAGCAAAAATACATTTTGTCGTAGTGATCTTTTGTATACAAAGTGTTTGTTATTCTAATTATGTTTATTATTCACATTTCCAAGACACATAGAACTAAAATTGAATACAATCAGATGAGATAAATATGTTGAAATATACAAGTAAACATAAAAGTTAATTTATCTGCAAAATTGAATGTAAATATTAAATAGTATGCCAGCAATAGATTTTTTTAATTCCACAGTGCATAAATATATATAGGCAAAAAAAAGAGAATGTATATAAATGATATTAATGCGTAAAAACATAATTAAATATTTTAGTTTCAAATTTTTAGCATCAATTGAACAAACACTAAAATACAACTAGGGCATATATACCCAGAGAGTGCAAATCCGCCGGCACGGGGCCATGAGCCTCCGAGGCGAAATTTTAAACTGGGCGGGGTAGAAGGACGGGGAGGGTTTCATTCGACGGAAATCGAGAGAAAGCGCTTCCGGCACCGATTTCACAGAACAGCGACATCTATTGGACAGAGTAGTAACTGAAATATTATTAAATTAGAGATTTCATCTTAATTGCATCAAAGATGCCAAATTTATCACTTGTTCTTTTAGCTGGTCAAAACTCCACAAAGTTTCACTGAATCCGTTCGTTCTTTTTGAATGCTGACAACAAAACAACCAACAACGCCAGTGAAAACAATACTCCTTCGTACATTATAATAAAATAACTTGGCAAAAAAAACATATATAAACGAGTAACCTTTCTATTTAAATCTTTGAAATTGGCGTAAATGTTTTTTAATATTTTTTCCATAAGGTAGGGAACACGAGGAGAAGTAACGAATTACATCAGCTGCCCAACTCCAATTTGCATCGGTTAACTGTTAAGGGATAAAATAATACGTAGCAATAAAGTGAAGTCATAATCTTTTAATAATGATTCTTAGAATTTTTATGTGGCTTAGAGAAACCAATAGATATTATTTGACTTTTATTTTTTAAACATTAGAAAATTCAGTACCTCACTGCAATTATGACTTTCTTTTGCCTTAAAGAAAATCACACACAAGTTCATTTCCAAACTTTTTATTCATATAAAAATTAAACATTTTAAATTAATACTTTTTTGTAGGGAAACTCATTTTATATTTATAGAAAACTAGCGGACGCTATTCAACGTTGAACAGAATTTGTCTATAACGTTTTTATTTAATATTTTCTTGGCACCTTACCTTATCCCATACAAAAATTGATAAAATTTATAATTTAGGGTATAGGACAGACATGGGTAAACTAAGGCCCGCGGGCCGTATACGGCCCGTTAGACAATTTAATCCGGCCCGCCGAGCTTGTCCAGTAAATAATATATAATGCTTCACAAAATATTCCTTACGTCTCGTCCATGCAATACCGCGTTTCACCAATAGATGGTGCGCTGACATTTAGGCCTGCAAGTCAAATAGTTGACCATCCCTGATATTAGAGAAAAAGAGGACCAACAAACGAATATACGGGCTTTTATGGTATATATTTTTTAGTTCTGGCGAATAAAATAAACATGGCAAACATGAGTTTTCCAAGAGATTCCATCGCCATTAAAACATTCCCTGAGCCTTCAAAGTAATCACTAAAATTTCGTTAAGATCTAATGAATCGTTTGAGGGATACAGGAAAATGAACGAGCGGATGAACAAAATTCTTATCTTATTCGTAATAATATTTACCAATTAATTTAATAAGTGAAAACTTAAAAAAAGTTTAATTAAAAAGTTTACAATAGTGCAATTTGATACCAGCATAAATAATATGCAACTGATCTTCATTTTAAAAGACCATGTTTTGTAAAAACTATGGTCATAAGTAATTACTCTTTCAAACTATTATATTTAACAAAAAAATAATATATTTCTAGCAATGAAAGACTACAAAATACATATAATGCTAAAGAAGCTTCACAAAAAAGTATATTGATTAATGAAAGGTTTAAGAAATGCTTGTTCTGGATGCTACAGCTAACTGAAAGAAAATATTGAACCATCTTTTTAAATTTAACTTTTTTACACTAACAAAAAAGTTCAGTTGATGATGAAAAAAATTATAAATGTCCTTATATGAGGAAAAAAAATTAAATAGAAGAACAAATTAAAAATACTATTAATTGAAGAGGTGGAAATTTAAACAATGTAAAATGTGGAAAAAAATATAGTTTTCGAAAACGGTCATAAAAATTGATATTATAAAAAATGGGCGACATTTAAAAATATATTTTTATGAGATTGACATTTTCCCGGCGTCAAAGTTACTTGTTGGTTAAAAAACGCGTTTTCTAGTACAAAAGAATGACTTCATAAAATTACATGTATTCAAATATCCTTAAGAGCTAAAGTCGCATTTTAGATATAGCAATATTGACTATCTTTTTAGCTTCCCCAAGTAGAAATAATACACAAAATGGTGGATGTTGTGTTGGGATATCTTTAGTAAGAATATATGATCAGTATATCAATATCCAGAATCGTTGCCAATTAGGTTGCACGCAGGAACGAATATTAAAGAGCGACCAGTGTGAGAGGGCATGACTTAAGACTGATTTTATTACAGTAGGAAAAGGAAGGATATATATACACGGAAAAGGGAAAGAATGAGGCACAGTAGAGATGGCGTCATGGTGTCTTGCAACGTGACGTCAGGGGCATAACAGTGGAGATAATGGTAAGTAAAAAGGGTTATATTTGTTTACTAGATTCTACTTAAGGTCCAAGATTCAAGCTCAAATTACACACTCGAAGATCCTTACTGAAACAAATTAATAAAGATTAACAATAGTGTATTTTCAAGATAACAAATTTCGATTTAAATAATTCTTTGTATTCCTAATTTTTTCTCTTTATTGGCTCATGGAGGACCCAATTGTAAAATAATAGTTTTTGAATATATAATCATAACATGACGTCATTTTACATAACCATGACTAGAAAACATAATTAGTTTCATCATCTAAATCAAACTAAGAATAACTGATCAATGAACAGCTGGCTTTCTAATATAATTCAAAATGTTTCATATTATTCTCTTAAAACATCATTTTCTTGTTTGCCTGTTAAGTAAATTACGTCATATTTATCATAGAAAATGTAATTTAAGGGAGTGGCGATAGCCGTGTGTGTTTAGGCGTGTTCAACTCTCAATGTTGAGGGTGGAGATTCGACTTCTCCCTAGAGGGGATGGTCATTTTTGGTTTACCTCATTGATAATATCCTAGGTTCGATAGACTAATTTTGATGCTATAATGCGTATTATATCATGTCGGATGAATTCTATCGAACCATATAGGCAAAAAAAATGTGAATTTCTATTTCAGTATAGAGGAGAAGGGAAAATTAAATTATGTTTTCTTGTATTCATTTGATGACGATTTATCATTACATATAATGAGTAAATAAAGTTATAAATACGTCTTAACTCTGGATATTGGCTTGAAGACACATTAAGAATTAATTAACTATTTTCATGATACATGTTGTACATATTGAAAAATAAGTCATTTTTATGCAATTTGAAGTATTATTCTTAAAAATACACAAAAGAATGTCACAAAAGATATTTTTAAGTTATTGACTAAATGATACATCATTATAGTTTTAAAAAATTAGATTCACATATATTTTTTCTCACTTAATTTTTTCCAAAATGGCGGCGACACTTAATGTCTTCATTCAAATTAAAAAACATTGATTTTATATCTTTGCTGATCATATTCCCAAACTTTTTCCGCTGGGCCCCCCTTTGTACATAAGAAATTTTTGCGCCCCCCCCCCCCAAAAAAAAAAAGAACATACACCACCTTTTGTTCCCAGAGTCCATTGCAGTTTATTTACCATTGTAATTAATACAAACCTCAACCTTTTTCTTGTATTTCGTCTATTTTCTAGCAGTGTTATGTAGTCTACTGCATTTATATTTCATTCATTCTTTTCCCGTGCCCCCCCTGCAATTTCTCTGTGCCCCCCTAGGGGGCGCGTCCCCCACTTGGAACATGGATAGTCCAAGGTGGGAATCACCTGCTTGGCAGTCAGTCTCCTCTTCTCTACAACACAAATCATACATTTCAGCAATCGTTCAGCTGAATACTTTATACATACATGTTTCAGTTTTTTGTTTATACATAGTTTATAGATACAAAATGATTATGTTCCATAATATTATAAAAGAAAAATACGAAAGCTTTTTTTTGGATATAAAATATTAATTTGTTTGTGACTCCATTCGTGTTTGATGAATCTAACTTAATTTTAAAAACAAAAGACAACAATAAGAATACCATCAATACTATCTAAAACGGTACTATGATTTTTTTTGGTACGCTAGGTACATATTTATTCAACATACGAGGGCTGGTCAATAAGTCCGTGACTTTTTAAATGAAACAAAGTTTTTTGACAAAAGCTAATTTTATTTTTCAACATAGTCTCCTTTGAGCTCTATACACTTCGTCCAGCGTTTCTCCAATTTTTTTATCCCTTCCAAAAAATAAGATTTCTCGAGGTCCTCAAAATATGTATTTGTTGTGAGATGATTTCATTGTTGGAATAAAATCTCTTTCCGGCAAGCCATTTTTTAAGGTTCGGAAACAAGAAATAGTCACTCGGGCTAAATCTGGAGAATACGGCGGATGAGGGAGCAATTCATAGCGTAATTCGTAAAATTTCGCCATGGAAACAACACATGTATGGACTCTTGCATTGTCTTGCAATTGAGCAAACGCGGCACCCATCTTGCGGATAGCTTTTTCATAGCCAAGTGATCTTTCAAAATCGAAACCACTGACCCATGTGATATGCCTATGGCTTCCACAATCTCCCGCACTTTCAATCTCCGATCGGCCAACACCATATCATGAATTTTTTGAATTGTTTCTGGTGTAGCGACTTCAACTGGGCGTCCAGAGCGTTCAGCATCAATGGTGCTTGTACGACCACAACAAAATTCTGTAAACCACTTTTTTACCATTGATATCGATGGTGCAGAGTCTGCATAATATTTATCCAGCTTTGTTTCATTGATGGTTTTTTCCCGCAAAAAATAATTCTTGATGAGCACACGAAATTCACTTTTCTCTATTTTCTACACAGTTCACGAAGTTGTTTGTCTGTAAAGACTGTCAAACACAAACTAAAAGACCCAGCGTGTTCAAACTTTAACAGAAGTCAGCTGATAGATGCTTGTTGACAGGAGCAGTGTTGAAAACCAAATTATATGGACGGAAATACAAAAGTCACGGACTTATTGACCAACCCTCGTATTTCTATATAATTTACAGAAAATATTCATTTTTTAAACGACATAAACAGGTTATAACATTATCAATTATGGGGTTAAAATCGTGGCGGTAATGGTATTTCAAGCTCTTGCATTTGTATTAAATAAACTGTGTTTTTGTTGTGATAAAATTAACTTCTTCTTGGTTGCCTATATATAAATAAAGAAAGTCTTTGTACTAAGAACTAATTTAAAACTAGAGGCATATCTACACTCAGAGAGTGCAAACCTCCGCCGTCACGGGGTCCTTAAGAGCTTCTGAGGCGGATTTTTCAAGTCTGGGGCGGCGTAGAGGAAGGGGGAGGGTTCCCCTCGACGGAAATTCCGAGAGGGAAGATGCTCCCGGCACCCGATTTCACAGCACAGCGACATCTATGGAGAGTAGGCTAACTTGAAATATTTATAGCTCATTTTGCATCTTAATTCTGCACTCAGAGATGCCAAAATTTAATCACTTGTTTTTTTTGGCATTTCAACAACTCCACAAAGTTTCATCCGAATCCGTTCGTACTTTTTGAGTTATCCTGCTGACAAACCAACCAACAAACCAACGCCAGTGAAAGCAATACCTCCTTCGGCGGAGGTTAATGATGAAAAAAAAACAGATCTTTAATTTGCATAAAATATTATCTACAAATGGACACTCGTAAATAAAATGGTTTTAAGTCCAAGGAATTCCTTGCAGAAATGGCACATTCTCTCCTCTCTAGATCTACCAAATATACTTCCCAAAGACAGTGTATCGGTGACTATTCTGTACTTAAAGTAGTATAACAAAGGGTCAAGCCGATTTGAGTTCAAAACGTTAATTATGGTAGGTGCTATAGCCTTCCGTTTTTAAAGTTATTTTTTTCTTTCTATTTGATTAAAGTTGAGATAAATGTAGATTTTTTAATTAGTGCATTTTGTAAGTATTTATTTCTTATCAATGTTAAAAAAATTAAGAAATCATCTCAAGGGCCTATCTGTCTTTGCAGAAATTTAATTCGTGTAAATTTTTTTTTTTTTTAATCTCATTTTGGGTAAAATAATCGTTCTGAATAAAAATTTCTCCAACAAAGTCCATTTTTTTCAAATAAACATCCCTGTCATAAAACTTAATCTAGCATTTTTTAACGGGTTCTTGCCACAACATCTTTTTACCTCCGCCGAGGAGGTATTGTTTTCACTGGTGTTGGTTTGTTGGTTGGTTGGTTGTTTTGTCAGCAGGATAAGTCAAAAAGTACGGACGGATGAGAATGAAACTTTGCGGAGTTGTTGGAAAGCCAAAAGGAACAGTGATTAAATTTTGGCATCTCTGAGTGCAGAATAAGATGTAAAATGAGCTAAATACTAATAAATATTTCAAGTTAGCCTACTGGCCAATAGATGTCGCTGTGCTGTGAAATTGGGTGCCGGTAGCGTCTTTCTCTCGGAATTTCTGTCGAGGGGAACCCTCCCCGGCCCTATACCGCCGCCCCAGTCGTGAAAAATCCGCCTCGGAAGGCTCATAAGGACCCGTGACGGCGGAGGTTTGCACTCTCTGAGTGTATATATGCCTCTAGTTTAGCATTATTTTTATCAATTCTTCTGTTGGTTCTTTAATATCTCCCAGAATGGACTTACGGATGATAACGCTTCACAAACTTTAAAAGGAGCTTTGCCTCTAACTTCGTCAATAGGTTTTCTAAAGATTTTTTTATATTTTGTCTTACTATAAAACTCATAGTGCATTGCTCTTAAAAAATTCTTTTAAACCATTTAAAAATCAGTATTTTCCAGAAATAACTAAAAGACAGCAAACCAAGTCCACCAAATTCTTTAGGGCAATTAATTCTCTTCCATGTTAAGTTTCTGTTCCTTCCTTCAGGGAATAGAAAAACCTTCACAAAGTTCTGGCGACTTTCTTACACAAAGATTCTGTTAAAGGAGTTAAAATCATTATGGGTTACTCTTGGTAGAATGTACGTGTTCCATAGTATTCTTGCCGAAACGTTCTTTGTCAGAAAAAATAAAACTTATGGTACTATGATATTTCATGAAAGCATTTCTCTAGTGAACATTACATACAACTGTAAAATGTTATAACAAGTTATGTTTATTGATCCAGTCTTATCATTTTGTTATTACATGGGATTTGTACTTTCACGATTTAAGATATCGTCTATTATTAAATTAAACATCATTCTATCAACAGTACAATATTGATATTTGCTCAATTGATATAATCTACATGCTCAAAATAGCACTTTAATATGAAATAATATTTAACAGACATTGCAAGGATTTGACGATAATAGAAGGCTGGTCTGAGTTTTGTAGCAACCCAGTACAACTATTTCGCTATAGTTAAGTTTGATTTATTTTATAGAAATTTAATACTAAAATGTCTAATGATTTTATATTTTTGCCATGTGGTTGTAAAAAGTTTTCCATTAAAAGCAGGGGCAGGCCTTAATAAAAGTTTTTAGTGGTAGACAAATTCTATATTTCAAGACGTGAATAATATATACAACACAAAATAATAACAATAACAAAAAAATAATATAACACGCATAGAGATATAAATATATAGAGCGTATTTCCTTCAATAGCAGAGAAACATCGTTCAACTGTATTCTGTGGCCACTATAAACGAAGTAATAGAAAGCTTTGTTTATATTGGGCACAAAAATGTATTCCTCTGAAGAATCCAATAAGCCCTCTAAATCTTACTATCTCTATGAGAGCAAGTCTTAATAAATAATACTATACAGACTTGTTGATTTGTCGTTCTTTTGTAATCGTTCGCGAACGACGAACGACAAAAAAATTTGAGGAGCTTCAACATGGCGAGAAAAAATTTACTTTCTAAAAAACGTCGTCAATTTTTTCAGAATGACGAACGACATACGAACGATGAACGATTTAATTAAAATTAACGACGAACGATAACTTTTGGTAAACGACAAACGAACGACAATTTTTCGCTAGCGTCAACATGTCTGATACAATGAAATAATCATATAAACAATACCAATAAGACGCTGATAGATCTAATGAACAAAAGTATATTTACATATTCACAATTATACTTTCCAGATTGTTTGCTTAGGTGGTCACAAGAAATGAACCAAGAATAATTGACCCAATATAGAAAAATGATCCAAATACATGGGTAGGCAACAGGCCCGGCGGGATGGGCGGGCCTGAGGGGGGCCAGGCCCGCCCATTGAGTGACGTAGGCCCGCCCACCCATGAGTGGACGTGGGCCCGATTTTTTATGAATGTACCAACTGTGCCCCCATACAAACTGTAGGGCTCCCCAAAAAGCCTGGGCCTGCTGCCGGGCCTGGTAGGCAAGTATTTTGAATGGAATACGAAATACTATTTGATATATAAATTGAATAAATAATTACCAAATATACATTTATTTTAGCAACCATATAGATAAACGACTTCTTTGTTGTTGTTAAAAGCGGGGCTAAGATGGGCCATTTGTTCCATGTGTTATCATTTCCCTTTTCTATCTTGGATCATTTTTCCTGGTCAATTTCTTCCTGGTCCATTTCTTCTTGAGCCATTTCTTTCTTATATCGTTTTCTTACATTCTATGGTCATAATGAAAAATGATTGGGATATAAAGTTCGATCACGTAACATGTTCTTATGTGTGTAACGTCTTATTGATTTAACTAATACTTATTTAATAGTTTTAGCGTCCAATATTGAAAAATTGATGGGTTTCTATTCCATTCCCGGCGTTAATAAATAAAAATCTTAGAATGCCTGGCTTGTATCTTTAAAGCCTTTAAAATGATTATTATTAATCCATTACCTTGATGAATTGACATTTCTATGCCATATTAAAATGACAAATCGAATAAATACATTTGGCGCTTGACATGGAACTAACTTCATTTATTCTTGAGCAATAGGGTGTTATTTATATTCGAATCTAAAGCAACGGCCTACCCATGATCAATCCACTATGATCGGCATTCACCCTAAACCGTAACCAAACTGAGGATTTAGATCTTTATAGTGTCGATTTTACTAGTGTACGTAACTTTACTAGGAGTAGTTTGTACTAACAATTAGCTGTTATCATGTAAATGAAAATGTTTTCGATCAAACGCTTCTTTTTTAAAATATGTTTACTTAAAAAATATTATTCATTAATAAAAAAACAAATAGATATTGAAGATAAGGAAAGAGTTTAAATGACTCGGATTTTTCGACAAATCATGACCGCATCATAGCATTTAGACTTGACAGGTTTGTACCTGTCTCATCTTGTTATTCTCTTATCTCTATTCGAAATTAATATCTGTTTTTTTTGTTGTATATGGACAATAATAGAATCAATCCATTAAAAGGCTGAACGGTGAACCCCCAATGGAATATTGAATAATTTATTGGATATGATAGAAAATTATTTTATCTCTTTAATTTAGTGTGTTGGTGTAGCCTCTTCGCCTTTACTTTAACTATGCAATGGTTGGAACGCAACGATACTCAATGCCAAGGACTGTATAAGGGCTGTGCAGTATAACGTCGCCAAAACCATTGTTATAGGCAAGGCCCAGAGTGGGTAACTCGACCTGTGCTGCTTCCTTCAGAGTCAAGACTGATCCTACAGCCACATCAATGTGACGACGGAACACAAGTCGCTCTTAACAATCTCGCCTGTGTTCTCCTAAGTTGGAGGAGTTCATTCAAAGAATTGTAAATGATAGGAATAAAAAGCCCATGAGAAGAGACAATTATGTTCTTTTTACACAGATGATGTCATCTCTCTGAATTGCTGTTCGCATCTCAACTGCCGCTAGTGATGAAATGATGTTGTATTGCATAATGTAATCCTTTTTTACTATTCACTCTTCGTGTCTTTCAAGAAATCAACTAGAAAAAAGGCCATGTTTGTTATACTTATATATATATACGAGGAAAATAAAATATGTATAAATATTTATTTTTTAAATATACAAACTGGATATATTGTGAAATAGAAATATTGTCATGCTTGTATCTAAAACTAAATTCGATATTTTTGGAGGCTCAGAAGTTCCTATTCAATAAAGACACAAATAGAGGCGAGTTTGCAACAACCAAGTCTCCCCATGGTTAAACGCGATAGGGTGCGCACGAATGCCAAACAGGCTACACAAGAGCTGCAATGATCCCAAGGTCCTCTGGCGCCTCGTAATGAGGACTATCGGCAAGTTAAGTGCTCCCTCCCAGCTTCTATCGAGGTGAGTGGAATCCCCACGTTAAACAGTGCAGAGACGGCAACTTGCGATGAATGAATTTTACATTGGCAAAGTGAAAAACTCCGGGAAGGCCTTCTTCCCTCGCAGCCCCCTTCGTCGGCGTAGCCAAAGTCGTCGGCGCCGTTCTCCTTCTCCTTAGCGGGGGCTGGAAAGTTGTGAAGGTCATCAAAGGGATGAGGGCAACTGAGGCCCTGGTTGTCGACGGATACTCGTCTCCGTTCTAAAGAAAGGCATCGAAGTGCTTGCCGGACCAAATGCTCATCTAGTGAATCGATCGCTGGCTTCAGGAAACCGTTCCAACCGCACTCAAGATGTCGAATGTGCTAACTGTTTTCAAGGGCAAGGGCAAGTCCACGACTGACACCCGTATCATACAGGCAAGTCTGCATCCTCCCGGCTCTCTCAAGGTCCTGGAGATCATCGTAAAGTCCGACCTCGAGGACCACTTCCATTCATACCTCACTGGTGGTTACCAGCGGTAGTGTGGAACGGCACCGAATCTGAAATCTTACCAGTCGAGACGGATGTGAGACAGGGCTCCATTCTGGGACCCATTCTCTACCTTGTCCTGGTCGCGGACGTCACCTCCTGCGTTGGTATCGGCAACGAAGCAATAGTGGCTATGCAGACGAATTCTTCCTCGGGCCGTTGGTGGCTCTCTTGAGGGAGTCGGATCCCTTTTGGAGTCAAGGGTAGACGCCTTCTCCAGATTCGCGGAGGGGAACGGCCTGTCCTTAACGCCGCCAAGACCCAGCTCCTGATCGGGGGCAACGCCAAGAAAAAGGATGTTTGCGGGATTCACCATCAAACGTCGGGGGCGTCGAGGTGCACCCATCCGACGAAATTGAGTTTGTTGGGGTCAAATTGACACTGCATTCACAACAGTACCTCACAACATCAACATCGCTAAGACAGCAGCAAAGTGGGCTGCTCATCTCTAGGCTTGCCGTGCACTTACCAAGAGGAAAATACCTACGGCAGCTGGCCAAGGGATTGATGATTGGCAAAATCTCTTACGCTGCTGCGACTGTGACCATTCTAGACTTGAAAATGAGTGCAAGGGGCCAAATGCCGCACACAGGGCGATACAAGTCGCCATAAATGACGCCCCAGGAGCATCGTGGATGCAAAAGACGGAATCACATCCACGTCCGCGACCTCCTGAGAGAGCAGGCCTTCCCTCCTCGACGAGGTGTCTGCCAAGGCAGTGGCCTGGAGACCTGGAAATGCTTTTACTCCAACGACGGTGGCGGCGGTGCCAGGAAACAGATGGGGACTTCGTCTTCCCCATCCCGAGGAGGCCCATAAGGTCCACCACTCCAGTAGCGTATCCACTCAGAAGAGAGACGGCTACCTTTGCATGTCATGCAATATCGGTGTGGAACATGTATAAGGCTTGAGGTCGGCCACGACCTTCACGCTGCCAGGACCGCAGTTAAGGCCATTGGACGCAGCATGCCCACATAATCCTTGCTATAATTTATTTTATTTGTTCTTAGTTTTTCTTTTAACATATTTTTACTGTTTTTATTATATATTTATTTAGACTAGTTACAAATGTAACTAATATGCCCAATGGCAAAATATACTCGATTACACATTGCTAAGGATGTCACACTGGATTTTTTGTAAAAAAAACTTGATTGTTGAAATAAAAGAAGCGTAAAACAAAAAAAAACGCAGCTTTACTCATTACATATAATTTATTTTTTTACTTCTTTTCTCATGGTCTTCAATGATGAATAATTGAAATTATAAATAATAAAGGACTCTTCTACCCATCATTCATAATTATATAAAGCAAAGTCGTCACAGATAAGGAGATAATAAATGTATGTTTTTGTTTTATCATCATGATGAATATTTGCCTCCTCACATTGACGATTATACGTACACAAAAATAAAGAATTGTCGTCAACTGAAAAATGTTGTTTATTGAATAGTTCTACCACAAAAGCATCCTTATACTTTAAAAATCGACAAAACTAAAAAATAAAACAAGATAATTGATCACATTGTATGGATAAGTATTTTGTACAACTTTTATTATTACTAGTAAGCAAGGATTGAATATCAACTTATTTTGACCTAAAGTATTAGTATGTTTATAACTTATTGTATTCATTAACATGATTAAAAATATGCTTTGAGCCCAAAAGGAGTTATCATGTATATAAAGTTGACGGCTCTATTAAATAATAGTATAATAAAAGTTAATTAAAAAGTGGGATTCGCTCTTTCTCTATCCTTTTCTTGGTCATAAGGCAAGGATTCTGTTTGGGATTTCGTAATAGATAGATCTTATAATAATCCAGGCACTTTTATAGATGGATTCCTTAAGTATAATTTTCTAGCAGGATTTCTGGTAAAGTTCGTTTTGGTCTAATCTTTCTTTTGATATCTCAGAGTTATAGATAAAAAGTTGATCAATATATAAGTAGCTGATTAGACAATACAAATGTCCAGAAAATAATGATCGGTTTTTTATTAGTATATTTTATCTAGGAACAACCAACAATCAGTTCCTCCAAATAAAAATTATGTATAATCGAAATCAACATATTCAAGAAATCTAAAATACATTTTTCATGCATAAAGTAAATTTATGTTAAGCGATTTTCCAGATAAAAACAAATAATCCAAAACAAGCCTTAACCCTTTGGTAAATTAGCAATATTATTAAATCACAAAAAAAACCTTTGTGAAATAAAATAACATAGCCAAATGAAGTTTAAAGAGTGTTTATCACCACAAAAACATTACCAAATCCCTCTATCGTTTTTAACACATTTATTTGTTACGGTTGTTTTTCTTTCAGCTACTAGAATATTTGTCTATTGAAATTGACTTTATATTTTGCGATTTAATTTTAAACTAAATGTATATATATATATATAGAAAAAAAGATAGGAGAGAAGTGAGGCAAAATACTTTATCCCTTCTTTTTCTTCTCTTTCTATCCAGGTAACACTAACAGCCGTTACCAAGTGGTAATTGTATATTCTCATATCCAAAGATCAATTTTTGGGGAGAGTAAGTGCAAAATGTATTTGCTTATTCTCTTAAAGTATAGCGATTTTTAGAACACCAAACATATCAAATGAAAGCTTGGTACACCAGCTTTAATATTTTGGTATACTAAATCATGTCAATTTAATAAGTAGAGAGTTATATGTACATTAAAAAAAATATCTCGCGTACAAAATGACGCATATAATGGATTATAAATGCGTCAGAGACAAAGTAAAATTTTGAGAGGATACCTTGACGCAAATCTAAGAAACACATTATTTTTATTTTTTTTTCATAATCGATTTCTTATAGGTCAATACGGCTCTGAATCATATGATGTAAACTCAGATTGTACTGAATTCTGAATTGATAGAATGCAACCAAGGTCATTTTTGGATTTATCATCAAAGGTTTACTAAACTTAAAAATACTATTTTACTCTGAAGCGAACAAGTCATCTTCTACAGGCGAGTGAAGTTAATTGATACAAAAAAGCTATGAAATATGTATATTACACACTCCATTTTTTACTGAAAACTTTGTTTTATTAAAAAACATCAAACATACGTCTGGTAGTAAATTAGATTTCCTTTAAATTAATAATGATTATTGAAGTCTGTAACGTCCACCATTTTGAAATTTGCGACTCGATTTAAACGGAAAATTTGAATTTCTGGGTGAAATCTTTAATGATAACAATGACTTCGTTCCTAATGAAGTCCTTGAAAAGGGAAACGGTCGTGCAAGAATTGATTTTAAAAAGAGGTTAGTAGGCCCAAGGGACTGTTTTTTTACTTATTTAAAAAATATAAAAATTCAACATACGAGAACTGTGGTAAAAGAAAAGATAGTCTTTGTACAAAAACAAATTGATAGGAAAAAGATAGATTAGGTCTTAAATATTCATGGAAAGATGCCTCCTGAAGTGCCTAAAAAAATAAATACTTGATTTTACATTATTTTGGTTTAAATAGAGCGTTATAACAAATACTCTTTCGTGGGAAGCATTTTTGGGGGACTGAGGTAGAGAGAGTGGTTTTTTTTGCAAAGGTTCAATGGAACTTCGATACATTTTCTAATAGAGTGCCCAGAATTAAAGAGCATTTGGATGTTCTGATTGAGGAATTGTTTTTTAAGTTTGGAATTGTTTTAAGGGTAAAAGATTTTAGTTATATTATGTGGGACCTTTCCAAGAAAAAGTTAATTTCATTGTAGCAAAGATACAGAATATCTTATACAAATTCCGAAAGTACACGAACACCCTCCCAGAAAAATTTTCAATATTTGTCAAGGACATTTTTGGAGGGATTATCTGCTGATATTCCTTACCAACAAACGTTGACCTCAGGTCAGTGGAATCTGTTTTGGGTTTTTTTTTATTTTTTGATATATATTGTTGAATGATTTGTTGAGTGTTTTTAAAATGGATAAACTAAATTGTTGTACGCGTTGTACAAAAAAAAAAATATATTATTGAAGTCTGTAACGTCCACCATTTTGAAGAAATTTGCAGAAAACTATATTTTTACTAATTTTTAAAATTTGACCCTCGTTGCGCGAACTCGTATGTTGACCGATTTTGTTCAAACTTTGTATGTCGTCTTCTTTTATCACAAGAAAACAGAAAATCCACAATGTTGCTACACATTTCAAACATTTGAAAAATAAGACAAGCCCTAATATATAATATATATATATGTGTGTGTGGTGATTATAATAACTTCGCTAAATAGAAAAAAGGTTTCGAATAAAAAATCCATCAAAATTATTGACCAAAAATTTTGTTCGAATATAATGAATCGTTTTCAGGATTCAAGAAAACGAACGAACCGACAAACGAATGGAATTCTTATATTATTTTTTTATAGATAATATTAATTCTCACAATATTATTTGGTTTATTTTTAAATAGTATGGAGAACAAAAGAAGACAATTCATGACAAAGGTTGATGGTTCTGGGGTATTACTATTCAAGGGTCAAATTGAAATAATACTTGCATCATTATCAAAAAAAGATGAAAGCATATTTTTTAGTTAGGAGACGGTAATTGTGTAAAAAATAAAAGTGCATAAAATATTTTTTGGTTGTAATATAGCTGACTTCATGTTGATTAAAGTTAGATTATTCTTTAATTACCCAGACTACCCGTTTTATCTTAGACTATTTTATAAACAATCTATTATCATTGTTATAGTTTTTCTTTAAAGTAGTGAAAAACACAGACATATTTTATCCAGCTTTATTCTAATGACGGACTTTAATTCACATGTATGAAAATATCAGGACGAACCTGGCATATCAATGAACAGTTATCTATTTTTTATGAATTATTGAGTGAGGAAATAATGTTTATTATAATATGTAATTATAATAAATACTTAATATACAATAATAAGGGATGTCTCGTTGACAAGTCGGGAAAAAAAAGCAATAACTGGGCCAGATTGATAGAAGGAGACAAGACTTTGGAATAGAGGCAACTGTTGCAGATATTTAAAAAAGTCTAAATTCAGACTCTCTTGATGATACACTTACTATGGTTTTAAATCAGGGTTGGAAAAAACCCACGGGCTGGGTTTTTTCGGGGGGTTATTGGGTTTTTTTCGGGTTTTTTGGGTTTTTTTCGGGGTTCATTGTTTTTTGGGGGTTATATTGACGTTTCTTCGGTGTTATTGGTTTTTTCGAGACTTTTGAAGAGAGACACATAGATTAGACAAGGGTTTATCAAAGTGAGTGCTACAGCACATGGTGTCGAACCTGACTGAGTGCACACTGATGAACACGAATGGATGGATGAGGTGGCCGAGGGAAGACCTTACATCTGGCAGCAGGACGGTGCACCGGCGACACGTCCAAAGTGATACAGAAGTGTGGGGAAAGAGAACTTTCCATACTTCTGGTCGAAAGATTTTCGGATCCCCAATGTAAATCCTCTGAATTTTTTGTATGGAACGTGACTGTGAGCAACACCAATAGTTCCTCTCACAACCAAGGTTAAAAACCCACTGGGCTGCTTTTTCGGGGTTTATTGAGTATTTTCGAGACTTATGAAAAGAAACAGCAAATTAGACAAGGATTTATCAAAGTGGTGCCACGACACTGTGGAGTGCCATCTGACTGAGTCTATGTAGACTGTAGCTAATTGAAGGGCGTTTTAAAAATATTTTTTGTCTATAATTATTTCTCAGTGTATATATTTACGTAAAATATTATTTTATTATCCTTGACATCACCCTCACACGTAAAAAAATAAATAGATAAGAGTTAATTCAAATGGTTTGGTAAAAAAATGTTGTTCAAGCAGTATTGACATCGAAAACCCATCTTTCCCTCCTTCTACATGAAGACCCGTAAAAAATCCAACATTATCCATCATTAAAGATTAAATGTACTTCAAAGAAATAAAATAAACCCAACGATAATAGAAATTGTCTTTATTAAGTATACATAAAATCAATCATTCAATTTCACTCGAAGATAAATTGATGCTTATTGTGTCGGCCTCAGATTCCTCTGCTGCCTTGTTTCCTGTACCTGTGTCTTCACAATGTCTTCTTTCAGAGTTACAATCTTTAGACCGAAGTGCCCTGTACACGGTGGCCAGTTTCTTGGCCTTTTCGATCCCTAATCGGTTTCGGGTTTTGGACCAAACAAATCCGACAGTGCTAAAACATCGTTCGATGCCAGCCGAACTGGCAGGGCAGCTGTGAAGGCTTTCATAAACCTTGCGACTCTGCAGTTGTCCCAGAAGAACACTTTCTGTTGATGAGTGACCACCAGTCGCTGGCTTCTAGTTTTCTAATGTTTTCTGTAAACATATGCTTTGGATAAGTCTCAGATTTCTGCAACTTGAAGTTGAAGAACTCTATCAGGATTCAGGGTTCTTATTGCTAAGCCACTCCTCAACTTCGTTCTGAAGGTCCTGTGTGACGTTTCTTCCCATTTATCATGATACTGGGGATCTGTCATATATGCTAATAAGTGGGGTTCACTTACTGCCTCCTTGAAACGAACTGAGATTGCGTGTCTGAACGGTTCCAATTCATCATCTTTGAGAAGACCATACCATACATGACAAGCATCTGCTATGGTGCACTTTCCCTCTGTAGTGTGTCTAGAGCTACTCCAAATTTCTTAACCTGATCAAGTAGACGACTTGTTTTTCGTAAGAGTCCAATATTGTCAATGTTCTTAGCAACATTGTCAGGCATAGATATATCTTTCTCCAGATACTCCGTTCTCACCTCAACGTATATAGAATGGTTAGATTGAATGTTTCAAGGCAGGCTAGGTGGACTGTTCCACCTAGTATTATTTGGGAGCTGTGGTTGTTTCCCTCCTTTCTCCTTCAAAAGACCATGCGCCAAGTGAACATTTCTGAAGAATTTATGCACTTCAATACTTTTTTCATTACAGACATGCTAGATTATCTGCTTCGAGCAAAGCGACGGTAATGTGCATTGCATCCATATGTTATCATATCGGGATATGTGACATTAAGAAGCCTGCGAAGCTTTTTCATCTTTGCTTCGTTATCGGTTACATATAGCAAACACATCTTTTTGATACTCATTCTTCATTTGCTGAATAGCCTTGCATAAAATCTGGGCACAGTATTCTGCAGTCTTCTGAGCTGTTCCACATTCAATTAGGTTCAAAAGATAAGTTTTTGTCCGTCGCAAAAGGCGTGGGCGATGACTGGATCATTTAAACAGATGGATTCCATCTTGCGAATACATACAGTTTTCACTTGTAACATTGATTTCCGCAGTCTTCTCCTTCACCTGTCTATTATCTCGTCGAGAGTAACACCCCCGAGCACTTCTGTTGTAGGCGGAGGTAGCCTGGCGAAGATCGTGGCACAGCGCTGCAGTGCTCCCTTTTCACAGCATGAAAGGGAACCATCTGTGAGCAAAAAGAATTTGCACTGGTTTGTTACGAAGTCGGACTTTCTCGTTGATGTTTTTGTGATGAAGGGCCCATCGACGTTGTCTCTAATTCTCTGTAGGATATAAATGGATGGCTCCCTGACGTTGAGGAGAGGTGGATTACCCTGATTCTGTTCTGCACGAGCTGGTAGAAAACGAGGATTGAAAAGTGAGTGGTCGAGGAGAGGTTTAAATAGTCTGTTTCTGACATAATCGTTTCTTGTTCTGATGGAGGAGCTTTTCTTTTATTGCATTCGACAGGGTGTGCTTTTACTCCTTTCGATTTTGTGATAACAGTGTCACAGTATCTGCACAACCCACCTGCTGTTACGAGGCATTCCAGTATTTGTATCCTTCAGA
>CP045900.1:22175632-22189209 GCA_013387185.1 Caligus rogercresseyi | reverse complement strand
TTTGAAAATGTTTTCTAAAAAAACGTCGTCACTTTTTTTGGAAAATGTTTTATTAAAAAAAAACGTTGTCACTTTTTTTAGAATTTATTTTCTAAAAAAAGTCGTCACTTTCAGAATGACGAAGGAACGGAAATATACTGAAGTCCCGGTCCGGTTTTGGCCCGGCCTGGTGAAAAAATGTCCCGGTCGTTTCCTGATATATTTATATTTATATATTCTTTATATGTCAACAAATGGGATGAATGAATATAGTATATAGTCTAAGAAACAGGGGGAAATGGTGCCTGCTGGACAGTTCACGAACTGCATACAAATAATATTGAATGTCGAGGGATTGCCCTCCAAAATCAGAGTCCTAATTTTATTTTTTTATCTTTTTTAGGTCATTTTGGCACCCGTTAATGTGGAATGCAGGTTCTCCACGTTGCAGCCAACTATGAACTTCCTGATAATCAGGATGTAAAGAGGTAAGCCTTATTAGTCTAATATTATATTCTCTATTTTACTATTTGTAAGTAAGTTTAACTTAAAACACGTTCTGATTCGTTTTTAAACTGTTCATAGTAGACGAACGAATACAATACTTTTTGAAAGCAAATTAAATGTATTAATATATCTATATATTGGTTTGCCCATGAAGAAACCATATTTCCACCTAATTAACCTTTGCTAAGAAAAAAAATAATAATAACGAAATATTTAATTGCCAAGTTTGTTCCCTCTAGTACAACGCTATGTATCGTCTCAAAAATGTTCCGTTCTAAAAATCATAGATCTGTTTTGACTTACAAATAATCGAAGTTTTGTAATACTAAGATCCTGACAAAAAATTATTTTATTTTATTTTGTACAAATACAGAGACTTTTTCTAATTACATTTAGTTCAAGTACTAAAATAGAATAGGTCCTAGTGTATAATTACCCATAATTACCCAAAAACCATTCGTTTTATCTTACTCTTGTCTTTGTTTATAAGATATCCGAATTTAATCATGATGAGAGCAATTGTCAGGTTAGATAATAGAGTTTCGCATTGTGCTTTTGATGCTGCCTTCAATCCAGACAGGAGAGTTTAAATAGGATTATTATACCTCCTTGGAATCAGATACAAAAAAAATTAATCCAATTAATAAGTTGCAGGCAATCACAATTCAATATGCGTTTGGATGTTCCGACTAAAAGTAAATGCATTTATATTATTATTTATTTTTTGCATAGGTCAATGTAGTGAACTCTCAGACCTCTTGGAAGATATCCCTCTTTTAGAGCATCGTGAGAATGTGGAAAAATCCTAAAGGGAGGCGACGTGGTTCGCCTCTTCCATGCGGAACAGGAAAAGTTTCTTACCATGGACGACTATAAGAAGAAGCAGTCAGTCTTCCTCCGATATACGGCCAGAGCATCCGCCACATCAGCCACGTCGAGTAAGGCCCTGTGGGAAGTCGAGGTAGGAACTCGTTAAAGCACAAGCATGCATTTATTGAATGTGTGCAAAAAATAAGGCTTTCTCTTTGCATAAACTTTATTTTGTTGCTGCAAGAGAAATATTGTTGCAAATATAATTGCATCGAAATATCCTTAAGCAATAAGTAAACATACTTTATATTAATATTATTGTATTATTTATCATAAAGAAGATGCAACTTGAAGCACCCAACATCCATTAAATAAATTGCAATCATTAAAGATGCAGTAATTTAATATATATACATGCATATCTAATATCCTTTAAACTACGAATAGTAATAATGTATTGATGTTTATTTATTAGTTATATATATATATAATGGGTTGTATCTTTTTGATAACTATCATTTAATGGACAAATAATTAAGTGTGGCATATGTTTATTAGAGAAAAATAATTTGTATTTTAGCTCATATTGCAATTAAGATAACCGTTTAAAAAATATGGGTTGTATTCAAATTAAGATATTTTTCAGAGAAGTGAGATATATCGAAACAACACCTGATTTTATCATATATATTATGTACATAGAAAGTATATTATATGAAACACCTCTTAGTTTTTCTTTAATATAATCTAGAATATGGCAGAGTTCAAAAGTTTGGCAAATGTTTTTTTGTTAATATAAAATATCGAAATTTTATATCGTTTTACACTACAAAAGGGTTGCTAAAATCCTTTTGGGCAATTTTATAAATAAAATGGTTGTAAATAGTTGTTTTAATTCATTTTTGTATTCCATTATTGTTCTTGCTGTGAATATATGAAATAATACAATAATTTATTGGATACGTTGCATTCTCTTCGTTTTTGATTTTATAACAGACGGGTTCTTCGATAAGATATCTCTGAATCCACAACTATGGATTATAAAAAGGTTTTTGTCAATGCATATATTCGAATTATAGTATCAATTTAAATATTTTGAGCAATCTATTCGAACCTGAATTCCAAAAATATACTACTATCTCTTTCACTTGCTTTTAAACAAATTCCTATGGATCCTTCATATATGAAAGATAAATATTTTTGATAAACTTATGCTCAGACGTAAATGAAAACCTACAAATATTATTACAAATCTATGGCTAATTGATATTCAATGGATAGAAAAACAAGTCTTCCATCATCCATTAGTCAAAGCAATATGCAATAAGCCATCTCGTAATATATAAAACATGTTTCCGGGAGGATTTAAACCAAGAAACTCCTCTTCTGAATTCACTCATCCAGCCAATAGGGAACCTTCCAATTGGATAATCCTCGTCTGTTCATGGGTAATATAAATTACAATATTGAGCAATAATAATAAGAAGAAGAACTTGTTTTTGCTTCTTATTTCCTTACAAACATGTTCATGGGGGATTTGTTTATCCTTGGAATAGTCCTCCTCGATTTTTTCACATAACTCAAACCTTGCAGGCAAAAACCATACACAGTGTCAGTCCCCCTTTTTTCCTTGTCTTTTCCCTTATCCGGGGATCGTGACTGGCTTTATAGGAAACTAAATTTATACGCCGCCATGCTTCGTCGTGACCATTCAGTTCTTTTTATTTCTATATACACACACATAATATTGTCCTTATATGTTCGTTTTATATATAATTCCCTTTTGCTTATGTTTGGATTTATTTAAAAACATCAATTCTGAAATAATTAATAAATACTTAATTAATTAATTCTTCAGAGCAACAACCTTCCAACCTAATTCCTGCCTTTTAAAACATAAAGTAATGAGCGCAATCAATTAATAAATATATATCGTTAACACTTATAAAAAATATATACAATCACCCATCAGTCCCTTTTACGGAAACGTAAGTTAAACATAAAAATTTAATAGAATTACATCCGACAGGATATAAATAAGCTTATAGCTTTAAATTAGTCACTCGAAGCTAGGATCTATCATCAATGAGGTAGCAGACTCAAAATGACTATCCCCTCTCGGGAGTATTCGAATCTGCGCCCTCAACATTGACATTATGCTTTGTAGTCTTTTTATTCAGTAAACAGACTGAATTACGCCAATGCTGAACTATAATGGTTTTTTGCTAGCTGAGAGGTGTCTTCATCGTTCTTTTTCGATGAGATCTCCTGGTTGAGGTCTTGTACATTTCTCAGAATATTTTTTATACCTTCCTCATGAAACTTTTGCTAACGCCGCCCAAGACAAATGCCGTTGCGTGACCGCTCACGATCTAACATTTCGAAACAACAACAGGTGCTACCTTAAGATATATATAATAATTAATTAAAAAAACAAAATTGCAAAGAGAGTTATTGCTTTTAGGCTGCTCTTTGGCAACTAATCATACTGTTAATTTAACTTTAAATGAGAGTTCATTAATTTAGACAGACTCTGCATATATTGAAATATATGAATATTTTTATTTTTTCTATTGTAATGAGCACTCTAGTTACCACCTACTTAAAAACGTTTGTCTACAGAGTTTAGGAATTTTAACTTTGATTTAGCTTGAAATGTTGTCATTTATATATTTTTCAACACAAAGACACATTTTTATAGCCTTGTTATCCCTTTTTTATTGTGATGTTAAAATTGACTCTATTTTTGAGCAAAAACTTCTTAACTTAAAATCTTTATTGCGTGAAATCAGAATCTTGTAAAATGAACATTCCATTCAATGATTATTATCTCATCATGGGTTGGTCTAGGAGCATTTGACTGGATATATTTATAGCTAAAATAAGATAAAGGAGGTCAAAGTTCAATGACCCATAATGAAGTTGTGTTTATAAACTTTATAATCATTTTGTCAACCACCCAATTTGGTTACACCCTTGAATCAAACCCCCCAATTAAACTATGTTTCCTTTTCTTATTTTGAAAAAATGCTTCATCTAATGAGGATTTATAATCATTGCAAATCGTAAATCTCTCTTATATCAAATGGGGAGAAATATTATGAAGAGGTTTTATTCATAAGAATACAATCATAGAGCATGTGAGTAATAAGTGTTCCTCCTGTGCATGAAAGTGAGTCGTGAAGAAGGGGTTTTAATCACCCATTACCATGGTTAGAGTTTCTGATTAGGAAGTGGAAAAGGACGTGGGGGAGACCTAAAAACAGAAACACATTCATCTTCTAAGTAATAAAAATCTACTAACATAACCAAATAAATCAAGAGGAGATGGGAAGATATATATATATATATATATCAGGAAACAACCAGAACACTTATTTTCGCCCGGGTACCCGGGCCGGGATTAAAATTTTTCAAGCCGTTCCGTTACTTAAATATTTTTGTTCCTTTCCTGAAAGTGACGACGTTTTTTTAGAAAACATTTTCTATTTTTATGATATTTTTTAAAATTATTAAAAAAAAATTCATCACTTACACAAGACGAATGAACGAAAATATTAATGTCCCGGCCCGGTGATTATAGACACGGGCTGGGACGTTCAAAAAACTGCCAGGACCTGGGCTGGCCGTGATTCCAGGTCGTTTCCTGATATATATATATACAGCCAGAGAGGGAGATAGATAGATAAATATTCAAGAAAAAAAAGATGATAACATTGGCGTCAGAAGAAGTTAAATACAACATGTCGATTGCACTAAACCACATATTTTTTTGCAAAATTTTGAAAAGATTTTTAAGGTATGTTATTTAATATTCCATTTATTTTATTTATTACTATTTTTATTGGATTGTTCGTATTTCATGACAATTTTTAAACTTTATTGTTATTTTACGTATTTTCCGTATTTTCCACAATTGTATAAAAATTAAGTATATATTTTTTGTAAACTGAGAATATATAGTATATATATATAAGATTGATACATTCTTAGGACCATATAATTTACCGTCCTGATATTTATGAGAGGGGGGGGGGGAATTCCCTCTAAGCATAAATTTCATTTTTTGAAGTCTGTGTAATTTTAAATAAATAAAGTTATTTTTCCGAAATCAAATTTAACTTAATATCTACGAATGTATTATTGCTCGGACTAACTAAGACAATAACCAAAAAATATGTATTTAAAACTCGATTTACAATTGAAAAACCTGTATTTGTATAAATTACCTATTGTTTAAATTCGGCTGTAATTCCTTTTACTCAATACAGATATGCCCATTGTTAGAGGACATCCATCATTCGATGTTCAATCTGAGTCAAATTATAACATATTAGGCATTTATTAACGTATTGAATTAGGATACTTCCAATTTGTGTAAATTTCATGTTGATTTACTATTTAAAAAAATAAACACATTTTACCACCCAGATTATTGTGAATACTACTTATTAATTTCTTTCATATCAAAATATTTCATGCTTATTAGTTGTATTTTAGTGGCCCTGATTGTTAGTTGGAGTATTTTGAATCGTGAGACTATCATTAGTTGGGCGTGAAAGGAGCAAAACACTCAATTTGCTCAACGCACTTTAAATAGGATGTGAATTAATTGATTTATGGAGATTACTCAATTATGTTTTTTGTTTGAGTTCTCCCAATGCACAAACATAAGTTTGGAAAATTTGCGAATGAATTGGGCATTCAAGCGTAATATTTATGGAGTGTGCTGAATTAGGAGATATGAAGGACTTTTGGGTACTTTGATCATTGCATTAAATAACTACTTTAATTCAATTCTCTTTATTTTCTGCTTCAATTTCTTCTAACAAAACCATTTATATCGAGACAAAATAGTTTTCTCTTCATTTTTTAGTGAATTGAGATGTCTTTTCTTATGTTTTGACATTATTCTAAAGTATTGCTTATAATAAAAATGAATAAACAATTTCATATTCTGAAAAAGCTTAACAAAGACCCAGCATTAAGATTCTTTGAAACCTTGATGAAATATTAATATATTAATATTTGTGTCAAAAGAAAAAAATACTATGATGTATTTTTAAAGTCTCAGCTGAAGACATAACATTTTGCGTAAAATCAAGTGGCTTTTTTAGTACACTAGGTTTACATAAGATAATTAATCTTTATTTTTTGAGTAAGCGTATTATTTGAGATCAAAGGATTATACAATAGGGATTCTTATCCTTATCTTAGATGAGGCATTCGATGAAATCTAATTACACCTGTATTTGACCTTAAGAACATCAAACTCTTTTAAAACCAAAAAATATATATATGCACTTAAATTTGACCATTTACTATACCAGTTTATCAAATATTTTATAAATAAATATGTAATATATTAGTATTCTTTAACAATCACTGAATGTATTTAAAAAAACCTTAAGCACAAATATTTATAAATGGCACATTAACTGCAATTAAATGTCTTTATATATATTTAACAAATGGCTATCTCAGAGCGAAAAATGGACGATGCTCTGTGTTCAGTTGTATTAAATATAAAGACCAATTAAATTTATTTTATTGAGTAATTGTAAAACTACTTATCAATAATAATAATAAGTTAGGGTCAATCCTACCTAAATTTAAAATAAGTGTACTCTAGACAAACACCTTAATATTATAATAGTGTATTTTTTTTCTTCTTTAGCCTATGATTATAATGCAGCATATTGAAAAGTAGTTTTTTATATAAATACTAAGTCTGTCTCAGTGCCCAGTTTTGTCAAAAATTAACTTATATAATTGCCTATGGAATGAAATATGTTCTAATTGTAATAATAACCAATTCTATTATATATTATAACCCAATATTTATAAAAATACAAAGAGGATTCATTGCAAGTCACCTATCTTCCTATTTTCCTGAATGCTTAGTTATTTTTAAATGAAGTAGGAAATTTGAAAAACTTTTTTATTAACTACGTTTTACGTAAATATATTATTATATGAGCCATCACATCATAAGGATAATTATAAATTACGAGATTCAACAATAATCATTTCTTAAATTTTACTTGATCCACATAATTCAATTAAAATTATTTAGCCTATATATTTATATATTTAATATTGTGTATTTAAATTCATGGAACTCACTTCAATTGTTTACAGCTATAATGATTTGCCGTTAAAGTCATTGTTATGGTTTTCATATTTGTCAGATTATACGTCACTGCGGGATTATAAATCACACCAGCCTAAAAACTTTATTGAAGAAAAAAACATAAATAAGTCACTTTGAAGATGTATTTTAAGTTTGTTTGTATGTTTAGCTCCTAGATTGGACCCACCGCACCGGAACTTAATCCGGTATCAGCCGGTAGTGATACTCTCTAGGAGCTGTCTGTATTATTAAATATTAGCTCATACATTTTAAGTATTTAAATGATTTAAAATTGAAATCCTCGAGGGATAAACAACGTTGCTCTCTCCCTCAAGTACCATCATTTTTTGCCGTAATGACGGACAGCCAAAAATGAGATGATGATACGGAGTTTCTTCTTCTTCTCCTCGCAAAGTCGGCAGATTGGAGTAATGCCCTTTCCCATCTTGTAAAGATTTGTATCTTAATTTGTTTTTTTTTGGTTTAATCAAAACAAAACCAAAAATATTATTTTTATCATCTTTAAAAACAATTAAAAATAAATTGAATAATGGAGGAAAACAAGCTGAATAACTATAAAATATACTAAGGTGACAATACTTACATGTCCGTTAATGTAAGTAACAACTCTGTCATTTGTGTTAATAAATTAACAAAAATTTGCACGCTCGGACAAACTAAGAAAAACATTACAATCCAAAAAATATGGAACTCCTATAAGAAAATATTTCCAAATCTCTAACTGAGAAAAGCATCTATAACTCCTATTCATTTCAGAATGACATTTAATAAAAAGGACAAAATGATTAGCCTGTTGTTCAATACGCACTCTATTATCCTCTTAAGCGAATATAACAGTTTAGTTTGTTTTGTCAAAGTTCCCTGGATAAGTTGAATATATTTGTATATATTGAAATGCTGCCTGTCATTCTTAAGACTTATTACAGCTTATTTTACACCTCTTCTTGAATAAGGAACATGTTTTCAATACTTTATTTTGATATATGTGCATATATATATATATATATATATATATATATATAATAGATGATTAAAAAAGATACCACCAAGAAACTTGTTTCTCGGATGTGATGTGGGAAATAAAATTTACTTGAGTAATAACAAAAAAAACGTTGCCATTACGATATAATGCACCCCTTTCCTCACGGCTGTTGAAGTTTGAACATCAACTAAAAGATATAAGTGTCATCCTCATGTGCCTCTATCAATGGCATTCACGAATACTTTAAAGATATTTGGCCATCATTCTCTAATAAATTCAATTAAATAGATCAACACTTCAGACAAAAGAAGAAATGATTTTTACCTCCGCCGAAGGAGGTATTGTTTTCACTGGCGTTGGTTTGTTGGTTTTGTTTGTCAGTAGGATAACTCAAAAAGTACGGAACGGGTGCGGATGAAACTTTGTTGAGTTGTTGGACATGCTAAAAGGAACAAGTGATTAAATTTTGGCATCTCTGAGTGCAGAATTAAGATGCAAAATGAGCTAAATACTAATAAATATTTCAAGTTAGCCTACTCTGCCAATAGATGTCGCTGTGCTGTGAAATCGGGTGCCGGGAGCGTCTTCCTCTCGGAATTTCCGTCGAGGGGAACCCTCCCCCGTCCCTCTACGCCGCCCCAGTCGTGAAAAATCCGCCTCGGAAGGCTCATAAGGACCCCGTGACGGCGGAGGTTTGCACTCTCTGAGTGTATATATGCCTCTAGTTTTATTTATTATTAATTCCTTTTTGCCTATATGATTGGAATTAACTGATTTTGTGAGGATATCAAGACCTACGTCCTCAAAAGTGATATTTAAAATCCTCTTACGCACTGATCTAAAGCACTTTATTATGTTTCATGTATTCCATATTACTTCCTGATAAGCAGATCCTCATTTTGACGATGAAACCTAGAGACAAAAAAGGAAATAAAAGATACCAACTGATAAAAAATATGTTTATTTTCGAGTCTGTGAAAACTACCACAAAAGCAGCATCCTTAGTTATTGTGTTGAATTATAAATGTCATATTTAATGCTTAGAACCAAAAGGTTTTTCATATTGCAAGAATGCAAGAATTTATATATTCAAAGAGGATAATGATGCAGCTAACTTCAAATATATATATATATATATAGATGAAAAGCTCTGCCTGACTCCATTACAAACACTCATAATTTGAGGACAAATGCAGGAGTATTATATTCCTACAAAGAGGAGGAAGGAAGACCATATGAAGGAGGTGTCATTTTTATAAATGGATCCTACTTTATATTAAAACTCATATTACGATATACAATTACATTCAAAGACGACTTCCGTCTCCCATGTGCACATGAGTCAGTTCTATGCATATGCATTGGATAAAGAAGCTATGAGAATTATTATGTAAGAACTCTCAAACTTACTTTTAAACACTATTTTTCAATTGGAATCTCTTATTTTACTTTTACGTCTTATCCTCAAGATCTATTTAGTAGCATCATGGATGATAAAACAAGGAAAAATCCTTCCCTCAGATTAATGCGTTACTTTATTACCTCCGCCGAAGGAGGTATTGTTTTCACCGGCGTTGGTTTGTTGGTTGGTTGTTTGTTTGTCAGCAGGATAACTCAAAAAGTACGGAACGGATTCAGATGAAACTTTGTGGAGTTGTTGGAAATGCCAAAAGGAACAAGTTATTTAATTTTGGCATCTCTGAGTGCAGAATTAAGACGCAAAACGAGCTAAATACTAATAAATATTTCAAGTTAGCCTACTCTGCCAATAGATGTCGCTGTGCTGTGAAATTGGGTGCCGGGAGCGTCTTTCTCTCGGAATTTCCGTCGAGGGGAACCCTCCCCCGTCCTCTACACCGCCCCAGTCGTGAAAAATCCGCCTCGGAAGGCTCATAAGGACCCTGTGACGGCGGAGGTTTGCACTCTCTGAGTGTATATATGCCTCTAGTTATTTATAATATTAATGGGACATGTGGAATGTTTTGTTCAAAGGATTCGATTATAGCATGAAGTGATGCTTCTTTTTTTAGCCTATATATAAATATTTGACGATCTAATATATAATATATATAATTATGTCGAATTCTAGTATCTTAAAACATGATAAATGTCGGAAAAGTGCTAGATTCACTTTTTTGCCTTCCTTTCTCTCCGTGACCAGATCCGAAAGTGTTTCTTTTTTTGTAATTGAAATGAGTCAGCAGTACTAACAGAAAATAAAGAATGAAAAAAAGAGGATCTAATGGAAAAAGTATTATTATGATTATTGTTATTATATTAAACGCTATAAAACATTATTCTTATTTTTAAAAGGAGGAAGGAGCTCGGAGGTGTACAAATTGAATGACTTGTGAGAAAATGAAACGTTTAAAAGGAATAAATGTAGAAAAAAAAGGGGTAAGTCATCCCTTCAAAATGAAAGAATAAGGGTTATTTAATAATAATAATATATTTTGAGGATAGACGGAATTACTTGTTTTTTCGATCCTAAATGGTTTTTAGGTTTTACATGCTTGAACCCATATAGATAGGTATATTATAAGCATTATGTACCATAAATAATCCATTGAACTAACGATATTTTATTTCATTTTTTATATTCTGAGCGTATTTCAAGATTTAGAAATGCATAATTTTTATGATAATCTTTTCTTTTTGGATCATTTTGATATAAAGTTATTAATTAAAGAGTTAATAATAATAATAATATGCAGAAGATATTGCATCCATTTGGATAAAAAAGCGTTATAATTAATTCCTTGACTAAATATATTCTCTTTTATGAAGAAGTCACTGAGTGTCACACTGTGTATGGAAAGATGATCCATCGGTTCGACGATTTGTCTGGTCTTAAAGGCGGGGATTTAAAGGCTGTATTGACATGGCGACGAAAGATTCGTCTTCTCTTGATCGTTTTTCGAATGTTCTCCAAAGACTCCAGGCTAACAACGTTGGTATTTACATATCAGAATTGACTATTCTACGATGATAAGTGAACAGTCGTCCCAAGACGGTTTTGTTGAAAAAAAGTCGACCATTAGCTCGAATTGCTTCTTCCACGAACAGTTTTCGAATATAAGCATATTTGATTACGCTTTTGGCCAATCGCGACTAGCCTTATTTTGTGATTGTCAAATATAGGATCCAACGGGAACAACTTTTGGCCGGTCAGATGTTTATGCAAATACGAATATATCCATTGAAAGATATATCCAAGGATGATGTCTTTCTCACGGGTTGTCCATGGAAGATATTTCATTATCATTTCACGCACGCACCCATGTTTAATGGCACAACGTCCGTCAGGGGATTCGAGGTTGACCGCGATTGAATTCATCGACATACAAATATTTAAGCCCATTAATGTCCTCTTCTATTGAAAATTGACATTAAAAGTTCTAAAAAATGATTGCACAAGAAAGTTCAGGAAATAATTCCATTCAATAAGAGTAAAATGATGGCTATTTTAAATTGTGTTTAATTTTGCTTTAAACAATAATGCATTGAAGTATGTTTAAGAAAATATAATAGTTTTGAAAGTGATGAAAGATAAAAAAAGTCAATATCATTTTTAAGTTGTTGTCTTTTTATATATCCTGAATTATTAATGTTAATATTTATTGACAAGAAAAAATATTATTTTGCTATATAAAGTAATATATTTAGGAAAACATGAGAGTTTCTTATATTCATTTTCAACATAAAATCCAAAAGAATAATAATACCATTTTCTCCAAATGAAGAATAGGTTTCTTATTTTCATCATAAAAATATCCAAGAGAATAATAGTATAATAATATCTTCCTAAATGCTTACCATTTTGAAGAAAGGGTATTTTATCTATTTTGTGATAATAATAATAAAGAAGAGGAAAAATTTAAGGGCAAGAGGTTAAGCAGTAGAATAACCAATAAAAATGCATTAAGAAGGTCGTGATGTACTTAAAAACGAACACAAGAAGAAGTTGAAGTGCTTACATGTTACATCGGAACTTCTGCTTTGGCTAAATAATTGTTAGATCATGGGTTTCCATTAATAATATGAACAAAAAAATATTATTGAGGGAGTCGAAGAACTAATTGTAGAGAGAGGAAAGAGAGAAGAAAAATACTTCTTAACACGACATTTTTTAAAACATTTGGTATTTTCAAATATATATATATATTTGTACCGTGTATTGGCTACAAGAAGCATTCATGATAATTGCTTCAAATATATATACATGTTAAGAGAGGCAAATCAAAGAAGAAAAAAACCTTATTTCGTTGAATGCAATGGAGAAGTTTAATTGCAATAAATGAAGGGTATATTTACAAAAAGGCACGTTTTTTTTCTTAAATGTGAATGAGCAAAAATGATAATTCGTTTTCTAAAATTTTTATCCAAGACGAAAAATATTATTTTTACTCTCAAGCATAAGTTAATCATTTTATTTTTGTATATTATCTATAAACTACTTTAATTCCAAACAAATCAATATAAATAGTATTTTATAATGTATCAAAATAACATATATTAGTATTTTCTATGTTGATAATGGTAACAAACCTTGATAAAGATTGCAGAAATATAAGAAGTATAAAACCAGTGTCACCTGCTGAAGATTCCTGAGGTAGAAATAAAATACAACTTACAGAGATACAGGATGCTTTATTAACGTTTATTTGATTCCGTCTGGGATAATAGACTTGATCTCAATTCGATATATATATATATATCAGAAACGATGGAACTTTTTCGCCGGGACTTAAATCTTTCAAGCTGGCCCATTCAAAAACGAGCCGTCATTCTGAAAGTGACAGTTTTTTTAGAAAAGAAATTCCCCTTAAAAAAAAGTGACGACGTTTTTTTAAAAGAAATTCCAAAAAAAAAGTGAAGACGTTTTTTTTAAACATTTTTTCTAACTATTTTTTAATTTTTTATACATTCTTAAGTCCCAACTTGGTAATTTTAGACACTAGGCCGGCCGAATGTTCAAAAATAGCAGGATACCCGGTCGTGTTTTTTTTTGGTTTTTGACATTAAAATAAGGATTCCAATACTTAATTTCTTGCTGATACGAGTTTTGTTTTATTCATTTACTCATTGTTCATACTAATATATATTTATCTGAATTATTATATTTTTTACTTTTAAAAAATTTTT
>CP045900.1:22157212-22175532 GCA_013387185.1 Caligus rogercresseyi | reverse complement strand
CAAAATGAATTATTTCGTTATTTTACTTTTGCTATCATATATATATATATATTTAATATATAATTTATATGTCCCTATGTAGGTATTGTAGAGCCAAAATTAAAGTATCAAACGATTAGGCCCGTTGTGTTTTGGAAAGAAAATTGATTGTAAATAACTTTGAGAGACATGTTTCATTTCTAGTTTTAAATAATTTGTTATGAACTATAATATAAATAATAAATGCAATAAGTCAATATTCAATAAACCCCTTTTCATTCCATACTAACCGTCGCTTTGTCAAATATTGCTACTGCAGGAACACAAAGTACAACGTTTCAACTTTTTTTTTTTTGCAACGGCTAAGTAACCATAAGAAACTCAGTTTATTTTACTATGTTTAATATAATTTATCCATCCATAATAGCCACAAATATAGTCACCATATTTATTAATATTCTCACTAAATCCATTTATCTCTGATAATTTCTTTTACAAAGACAACGCAACTTTGTCCGGACTTGCACGTTTGCTATCATAAGCTTCGTCCTCTCACAGTATCCGCTATTGTACAGAGTACAGAGCAAGACGTTTATTCTGGTTAAAAAAAACCTCCCTCCATTTTCGACATTTCTTGTGTAAAATTTCAATTTGATCTGCATTTATTGCATTTTACAGTTACAATATAGTGAGCCTTCTCGATCAAACTGTTGTTATTTGTGTTCAATTACGTTTTCGATGGCCAGAAAACAATTTTATATCCAACATAAGAGAAAAATCCATGTCACTGAATGGATCGCTGCAAGGACCCAACATTTTTGAAATGAACCTATCTCTAACAGTTTAACGAATATTCTAATGTTTAAAACTTTTACACAAAATCATGTGTACCAAGTAAGTTGATGAACATTTTTTTATATAGTCGAATAATTACATATTAATACACGTTGAACGTATAGATCATTATGAGTGTATATGCATCGCGGTATGGTTTAGGAGTCGCTTTAATTACTTTCATATTTCAAAGCATAACATACTTTCATATTGTAATTCATCCTTACACTGCATTATATAATTACTTTGAGTGCATCGGCACTGAGGAAAGTAAAGTAAATATATACTTGAATTAATCAACCTTAAGACATATGCCTTTCTATTTTCAATGTACATAATAACATGGATTTAACCATTAAAAATAAATTTGAATTTTTTGGAGATCTCCTAAAAAGAGGATCTTTGTTTGCTTTGCTCCCAGTTTGCCAGAACCCGCCTTACCGGAATTTAATCGGATATATAGCATAGAGATATAAAGATATAGAGAGCTGATTCCCTTTCAATAGCAGAGAAACCTTCGTTCGTTCTTGTATTTTTGTGTCCAATATAAACAAGTAATTTGTACTACTCATCGTAAGCTGGTCATAGAGATAGATCTATCCCTATGAGCTTACGATGACGTAGTACAAATTACTTTGTTTATTTTGAACACAAAATCCATAGAGATAAAGTATATATAGACTCATTCCTTTCAGATGTATCTGTGTGTCCAATATAAACAAAGTCATTTGATCTACGTCATTGTAAGCTGATCATAGAATGTATCTCTATGTCTACATTACTTCGATGACGTAGATAAATTACTTTGTTTATAGTGACACACAGAATACAGCTGAACGACGATGTTTCTCTGCTATTGAAGGGAATCAGCTCTCTATATCTTTATATCTCTATGAAAAATACAGATGCTTATCTCTTTTATCTCTATGTTGGTGACACACTGACGTATTTCTCTGAAGAATCCAAATAGCTCTCTATATCTTTATATCTTGTATGGTATATAGTCGTTTTTGCTCTGATAAAAACAATTCAACTCTATTCAAACATTTAAGATCCGCGAAGAAACTGTTTATAATTACAGAGAGAGACAAGAAAATCTACGTCGACGAATCATGTTTTGAACACTTCAGTTCTCTGTGAACACGTCTTATAATTGAAGATTAATTGTGTGCGTATTAAGGTATTTCACGGGATCCTTGTCCATCCATTGTATTGTGAATATAAGTACAGGTTGTTCCTTAGGTACTTAAGACATGTTGTTGTTTGTACACATGTCTTTGACAGAGGATTAATAGAAAAAAGTATAGGGTCTATTGAAGGAAAGGCGTTCATTGTCTTTGTATGTGGATCTTTACTTGAACATGGATGGGAGCCACAATTATATGCTAAAAGCACGATGTTTAACGCCGCAGGTAACAAAAGAACCATATTTTTATTTAAAAAAAACAAATTTATAGCATACAATTTTGTTATGAAAAATTCAAATGAAGAGTAGAATTGTTCAACTTAGATTCTGTTCAGTTTTAAATATGTATTTTTCACGGTAAATATATCAATATTTAAGCACACAGAAGAAGAAAATGATGAAACAAGCTTTTTTACTTAGTGAAAATAAATCTCAAAATATATGCATATGACCAGTGTTGTTCCCTAACGCGTGCGAGTAATATTACTTAGTTATATTACTGCGACTAACTAGAGAGAACAAACATAGTAGATATTTACTTTCAAGTATACTAATATGTAATATCCTAGTTACATATTACTTTTCGTGAAAAAAAATATCGACGGCATTTTTTGATGAAAATGAATGAACTGTGATGTATGTTTGTGACGTCACCCAGGGACATAAAAATGCAAAACTAGTTTGGTGAGGATTTTACAAATCCTGTTTTTGAATTGCCTAGTCTTACTATTGTTTCGGAATGCTCAAAAAAGTAATATCTAATATAAGTAGTATATTACTTATGAAAGTAATAAACTAATTTTTTTTTTTAATATTACTTCCCCATAAAATTAGTATCTACAAACTACTACTTTCAAAGTAATATTCCACCAACAATGCTTATTTAATAATTGATGCCACTGTTTCGCCCCAAACGACCTCATCTTGTTTTTTTTTAGCTAAGAGTCCACATATTATTTTTTGTGAAAAAAGATGAAGTAAAAAGTTAAGGATAATAATTATTATTTTTGCCCTCTTGCATTATAATGTGTTGATGGCTTTTATGGACTATCTAATGAATATACATAGAGGGTTCTTTGCATGATATCCCACTCCATGCTTCTCATTGTCGTAAACATAATTGAAAACTGCATTTATAAGTGCATAAACGTCAGCCATGAATAATAGTTTTAGCTTAAGTGCATGATGCTTAATGTTTTTCTGTTATTTTTTCAAAAAAATGATATGATTAAAAATACAACATTAAGAGAGGCATGCACTTTATTTAGTGCTCGTAGGGTGCCAAAGCCAATTGCAGGGCTGTCTAAATCCTATAGCTCTTTAAGCTTAATCTAATTATAAAAATTAAAATATATGGATATATTTTATTTTTGTTATTGTTAAATCAATAATTTATTATTTTATAATTATTTGTTTTTTTTAATAGCTATGATGCTAGAGTTAAATTAGCTCCGTATTAATCATACAACAACACCTATCGCAAATAGCACATTAATATAAAAAGTGGAATGGTTTCCACACTCGGATAATTTATTTTGCTAATGCCCTGTTTAACAAACACTACATAATAAAAACCCATAGTAAAAATGTTTACGTACTAAATCGGTAGCTATTAGAGTTTTTAAGGCTTTGCTTCTTAGCAAACTATAAAAAAATATTTTTGGATTTTTTTCTTCTTTCAAATTTAGCCTTTGTTCATTCTATGAAGACTTTATGAATTTGCATTTTAGTTTAAAATTTATACAGTAAATAAAGGCAATACAAAACATTAAACGCTCACATAAAGTACAATCACTTCATAAAACAAAGTTGAAATTAATTGGATAATTAATAACATTAACACGATTAGAAATAAATAGGTTTCATTTAATTTAAAACTTACTTTTTTTGTAAATCGTAGTAAAAACTTTAGATCCTTTAGAGGTCCTCTCGAAACAGGAGTACCGAACGATGTCACTCGCAATCTCCAGCTTTAATCCTCTGGAATCCTGATGGAGGGGCCATGTAACCGGAGCTTTGCTGCTGATTAACAATGGATTTTAGATCTTTCGGAAGCAAGCGTTTTAAATCTGCAATAATAATTTATGCTTTATTTTTATATGTTTAACACAAACTTTTTTCAATCTTTGGCAAATTTAACTAAGGCATATATACACTCAAGAGGATGTTACCTCCCGCCGATCCCCACAACATTCCCATTCAAACATTCCCCCTTTCACACCCCGATTTTCTATCTCTAATCATTGTTTCCTCTCTGTTAGCTCATTTTGTATATTAAAAAGACTCAGAGACGGGAAGAGAAGTTTAAGCTACGTCCACTGGGGTTAACATAGTCCCTGAGCTGATATATGACATAATACGTCAATGATATTTTTTTAGCGTTTGTTCTTTCCTACTCCCTGAATAGAGACCCCCATTTCATTTAGTATTTTGCTCATTTTGCATATTAAAAAGCACTTAGAGATGCGAAATTTAATCACTTGTTCCTTTTGTGCTTTCCAACAACTCCACAAAGTTTCATTCGAATCTTTGTAGTACTTTTGAGTTATTCCTTCTGACAAACTAAACAACCAACAACGCCAGTGAAACATACCTCCTTCGGCGGAGGTAATAAATAAATTATATATGATATAATAGCCCCTGCATTTAAGTAAAAAAATAAATATGCGGAAAATGCTTCGTGACAAAATACCCACGAGAAAAAGAGAGAACGAGGAAATTGACTGACTATAAAAGAGCAAGGGATGTAAATACCCACGACAAAAAAAACGGCTATAAAAAGGTCCCTGACGAATTTCGCGCGATGAAATTACCGACACCGTACCATGAAGATAATTGAATGTGGGCATTACTGAATGAAAATCCATGGCTATCAATTTATTGTCATGAAAAATACGTGACACACTTCCATACAAATATCTGATGTTTTTTCGTGAGAATAAAGTGATAAAATAACTCATCAACGCATGCGTATGTATGTGAGTATATTGGGGTATAAGTAAAAGAGTACTTTGTTGATTAACGTATATATAGGTTATAATATAAAACGCAATAAAAATAAATCGTTTCACACATACTTAACTCCTTCAATCCGAGAAGCAAATTGTCAATAAGACATGACAGGGGTTAAAAAGATCAAAAGGGGCTGTTATAATAATAAAAATACTTTAATGATCAATTGCTGTATAAATATGCAGTCTATTCCTTTGTTTTAAACCGTTATATTCTTTAAAATGACTCAATCATTTGACTTTGAAATATGGTTGGATCTTTTTCTTTTTTTGAATAATCTTATAATTCGTTTATTTATATAAATTCCAATTATTATTACAATAACAATATCAAGTCGAGATATCATACATTGAAATATAATTACGACTTAAGAGAATTTTTTTTTAACCAAAGAAATACTAAAAGTCATTTTACAACAGAAATTTGGACACAACCAACTGATTCAAGATAAAACATTCATTCAATTAAAAACCCATTGTTATCAGCAATAATAGTACTTAAATCAACAACAAACCTATTATTTATATTTAAAAAATTACTCTATTATTAGGGCCAGAATGAAATTAATTTTTTAGCATCAAGGTCGCATTTTTTAATGTATGAATAAGAACTAATAAAGTCCCTCTACCCTATTATTTGTTCATAATAGTGGATTGTGTCTTAATTGCCAAAGTTGTAGTACTCTTTTTATATTATTAATATTTATATCATTCTTTTATTTTAATTTGAGTGTGGTTTATATTTAAAATGTGGATATAAACTTTGTAAATGGGAGTCTGATAAAAAAAAGGCTTTATCGAGTTAGAGATATTACATATAACAATAAATAAATAAACATTTAGTTTAAAATTAGATCTCTAATCTAAGTTCACACATTATATAACAGAACATATCTTTAATCACTTAATTATTAACCTACAAACCTGATTTTTTTATAAATGTGATAATAAAATTTGTAAATGTAAGTGTTAATTTTTCTTAAAATGCTAATGTATTTTTGTATAAGTCCTAGTTGGCAACCTGCATTTTTTTTAATGAAGCCGTAAAGTTATACATATTAAAAAGATTACTAATCATCAATGTTTAAAATCTGCAATAATTTAGCCGATATTAATTAATCGGGGAATGCTGCCATTCGCTCGATCAGTCGGTTAGACCTACTCATGGATACTTTTTCAAAGTATCCAAAGGCATACATAATTTTTTAATTTCCAGCGTTAAAATCAAGATAATTTTTTTACGCCAAAATCTAAAAATTATTTGAAACCTTCTTATAATTAATTATTGAGGAAGAATGTTTTCTTTTATTGTTCATTTTATTAGCAATTAATTCCACATAAATCCATGTGTAAATAGGAAAAAAAGACCATCGATCGTCAATTGACTGCAACAATCATTTATCATCACATGTTTTACTCATGGCCTAATTAGGAAAGAGGCTCTTTAATGATCTTCTAATTAGTTGAGGAGTAATGATATATTCAAGGCTCTTCATGTCAGTTTTTATATAGAAGGCTGTAACCTTCGTAAGTAATTTATCACACCATTATTAAAAAATCATACTGCTCGTTTAAACCATACTGATATTAATTGTATTTCTATGATATAAGAAGGCTTAGTGTATGTGTGAGTATATACAGAAGTATGCATCATTCATAGTTTAAATATATAATTTCTTGGATAGGAGGCTTATAAAAAATATAGTATTTTTTTTATATAAATCAACTCAATAATTTACTCCAAAACTGTTGATTTATTTTGATATTTACTAATGATAAATAGCACTATTACATGTTATAATGTTCTGAGACTTCTTAAGACCTAAATGGGCAATTTGTGATCAAAATTTAAATATTTAGTGGATGATATTTCTGGAACGCATGTATTTAGAGCATAACTTGTTTCTAATGGATTAAAAGGTTGGTCGAGGGAGCTCGTTCGCTCTGTAAATAAACTTGTTCGACTCTAGATGATGATGACCTCATAGAGATATAAAGAGAGTTTATTCCCTCCAATTAGCAGAGAAATATTGTTCAGCTGTATTCTGACTCAAAGATGCATTTCTCTTCCCTTCAATAGCAGAGAAACATCGTTCAGCTGTATTCTTGACACAATGACGTATTCTCTGAAGAATACAATACTCTCTATATCTTTATATCTCTATGGATGACCTAATTCGTTCGCCTCCGAGAGATATATATGATCATTGAATGGATTTGAGGTTCAAATGAGTAAATATATGTATTGATATAATGTTTTATTCAAAGATGCAACTCCATCAACCTAAATGGCAAAAAAAAGCTGTTTAAGAGACATCATAACTTAAATATAATTTATATGAATAATCGATGAAATGATATTAAAAAACATTGCAAAAATATACACTCAGAGAGTGCAAACCTCCGCTGTCATGGGTCCTTATGAGCCTTCCGAGGCGGATTTTTTCACGACTGGAGCGGCGTAGAGGGACGGGGGAGGGTTCCCTGGACGGAAATTCTGAGAGAAAGACGCTCCCGGCACCCGATTTCACGCAAAGCGACATCGATTGGAAGAGTAGGCTAACTTGAAATATTTATTAGTATTTAGCTCATTTTGCATCTTAAAGAAGCACTCAGAGATGCCAAAATTTAATCACTTGTTCCTTTTGGCATTTCCAACAACTCCACAAAGTTCATCCGAATCCGTTCCGAACTTTTTGAGTTATCCTGCTGACAAACAAACCAACAAACCAACGCTAGTGAAAACAATAACTCCTTCGGCGGAGGTAAAAGGACTGAGACCTATATAGACAAAACTATATGGATACCCAATGCTTTGCAAAATAATATTGAATGAAAGCAGAAAAACTTTCGATAACATTTTTATAAAACATTATTACATTCAATAGTGAGGTCGAATATATATAATATATATATATATATATATATATATATATATATATATATATATATATATATATATGATATCTATATATTATATATATATATACTATATCCTTTAAATAACAATCATTTTAAAGAAAAACTACTGATATGGTTCATTAGAGATAAAATATTAGTCATAAACAAACACTAAGAGCATGTATTTCGTCGGAAACAGGAATGCATTCTCAAAGGAAGCCCTTGAAAAAACTCTTTCATATGCATAGACGTATTGATTATTATTATTAGTCAAAGATCTTAAAACAAGTTAAAAGTACAAAACGTATGTATTCATATAACTATCGGAAAATCGTTTAGGGTAAGTGTTTCTAAGAAGTCAATAATACATTGCTACAACAAAGTTAAGGGACCAGCTCGCCTTTTTTACTAAACAAATATATACATGTTATATATATATATATATATCTAGTATTTATAATTGAAAGTTTTCCGGTACTATGTAAATATAATTCTTGTAAATATGATGTCAATTTAATTCAGGCAGATCTGGCCTTTCCTTAAGGAAGAAAAGCAAAACAGCAGTTTTTGAGTTGTCGTGTGAAACTAGAAAACTTTAATCAAGTTACAGACAAAAATGTTAAAACGAGTGTATTTTTTTTCCCTCGGGCTTCTTATATATATAGTATATACATTATATGTATACCTATATATACTCATGTAAATATAATTCTTGTAAATATGACGTCAATTTAATTCAGCAGACCCTGACCATAGAGATAAAAGATATAGGGAGCTTATTCCCTTCATACGTGAGAAACTCGTTCAGCTGTATTCTTTGCCCAATATAAACAAAGCAATATGCACTGCGTCATCGTAAGTTGATCATAGAGAGTGAAATATTTGTTTATGTTGACACAATGACGTATTTTTCTGAAAATCCAATAAGCCTCTCTGTCTATATTAACATATATATATATATATATATATATATAAATATATATATATATATATATATATATATATATATATATATATATATATATATATTTAAATTCACCAGTCCAGAAAATATATATACATAAGAATTATTTATATAAATCGATAATAATCATAGTAAAACTATATAAATAAGCATTTAGCTTAAAATTTAGCATTGACGCTGAACAACAATTTAATACGTTTAAATGATCACATGACATATATATATTTAAAGTTTCCCAGTTTTACTGGTCAAATAAATGATATTCCCCTGGCAAACATATTTTATTTTTGCATTAGACGTCTTACTGATACAATACTAAATTGAATTCTTAAGTAAATCATCTTAATTTCATACGCCATCTTGAAAAAAGGACACGTAACACTGGCTCCACAGTTTCATCATCATCACCATCGTCAAATTGATCCAAGGTCTCTCATGAAGTATAAAGAAGGATATAAAATAATCTTCCAGGGGAGTAGGAATAAATAAATAAATATAAAAACACCTCTTCAAATCCTTTATGGGAGAAGGGGGGGGGGGTTGAAAAGTCAAGAATTGCGTGATTCTATTCTTAGAAGGTCTCATGAGCATACTATCTAACTGGGGTTCCTGATCAAACCCCATTATAATAATAATAATAATAATTGTTATTATTATAACCTCAACATATGATGTATGATCACATGAATTCAAGTTATTATTATTATTTCCTCATGACTTAACACATTTATATTGTGTGTGTGGAGAAAATAGAGGTTGTATTATGGCAATGTCTTTATTAGAGATTTTATTATACACATAGGAGGCGCGGCATATGTACAGTTAACCGCTCAGGGGTTACTATGCTTAAAATACAGAGGCACAGGTATTAGGGATGATCTGTAAAGGAGTTGGCTCACGAGTCCAAATAGGAGAAATCCTCGCCCTAAGCCAGACAATGGGCAAACTAAGACCCGATAGACAATTTAATCCGGCCACCGAGCTTGTTCATTAATAAAATAATATTGATTCATTCATTACGTCTTGTACCTACAATACTGCGTTTCACCAATAGATGGCGCGCTGACATTTAGTATCTGACAAGGAGGGATATCCGAAGGGAGTCCCCCTTTTCCCCATACTCGGGATCCACTGCCATCATTTCTCGGAGGGTCTGAAGGATCTGACGCATAGGCTGTCATGTTTCTCCTCTAATAGACGTGAGGTATGCGTGATAGTCTCCTAAAAACAAAAGTGAATATTAATTCCCTTGACCATTGAAAAGCTTAATTTGTAATGAAGGGAGGCGATAGCTTGATGGAAGCGTGCTCAATTATCTATGTCGGGAGCATAGGTTAGACCAGGGATGGGCAAACTAAGGCCCGCGGTTAGACAATTTAATCCGGCCCGTCGAGTTTGTCAATAAATAAGATACTAATGCTTCATAAATCATTCATTACGTCTTGTACCTACGATACCGCGTTTCACCAATAGATGGCGCGCTGACATTTAGACCGGTCCTTACTCTTTATTCCTCTCTTGAATTTTTCCTCTTTGAGCCCTTACCTAAAGAATGAGCGGACCAATGAAAAGGAAAGTGGACAGTCCGATGCACTACTGTTGCCCCTTTTTCAAATTTTATAGCCCATAGTGGCCTGCAAGTCAAAAAGTTTGCCCATACCTTCTCTAGACATGATGGCACTATTTAAGACTTGGCTCCTTTTTTCCAGGACTCCTTTATTCACTTTAAAAGTCCATAGTGATAAGGAAGCTATACTCAAGTAAAAGAGAGAGAAAAGAGGGAAGGAGAAGAAGAGAAAAAGGAGCTCATCATTCAAAACAATCATGTCCATGAAGGAAATAATTGAAGTAACGAGTGACATCGAATCTTCTAGGCAGTTTCCCAAATAAGGGCTGCCTAAGATTTTATCCGCCCACCTTTACGACACAAGACTGACTACTGATTTGAAAGGGATTATTTGTAGTAATGCAAAGTCTAAGATTAAAGATAAACACACTGGTTGTTTTCCTGAAACTTGATTGGTTGAAATGAAAGAACGTGAATGACATACAAAAATCCAGTTTTACTTGGATACCAGCATCACTTTAAAAGTGAGTTTTGAGCTTCAACTCAGGCATAAGATAGCTTCTTGTGAACACGATGGGATTTCCCTCAAGGGAGGACTTGGTTCATGCCTATTGAATGATGGACCACCTAATAGGTCACCTATATAGAATAGGCAACTCTGTAGTCAACTTATTAGATGATAAATAGATCTTCGCTCTGGCGATGAGATTAAAGAACATTGAAAACTAAAAAAAGTCCTTAATCGCAAAAAAAAATTGACAAACTCCTTCATCGAGACTGAGGACCTAAGTACCATCATCATGAGTGCCGCCGCCCCGCGTCTCAGCTCTACAAATACGAACGCAACATCTGAGGCTGGAAATGGGCTGGGAATGTTTTCAATTCGTGCCATCGCGTTCAATTCAATTCATAGAATCAGCCAAGAGGATTTTAGAAAATATGCCGTTTTTTAAAGAACAAATAAACTGTCATTTTATATATAGGTCATCACTTTTAACAGTAAATTTGAACTACCAATGTTTGGTTTGGTTTTTACGCAACTGTTAAAAAGAGTTATATATTTATTTTTCATTTGGTGTATTTTTTTATTACACTGTATTGATGTGGCAAATATGAAATAAAACTTTGACCGGAAAAAAAACCCGATATTTATTATTGTGAAGGTTTGTGATAACGACCATAAAAGCTGATAAAAATGCACCTTGGTCATTTATGATACCATGCCATAGAATTATGTCTCTGAAATCAGCATAAATCATAAATGGGCTTTGCAAGTCTGTGAATTGTCGTGCAGAAGCTCATGGTTTTTATTGTCTATTCCTAATCATAAATCTATCTGATGCAATGGTGCTGGGCCTCGTGACAATTTGCTTCACATCTTATCATCCCCCGGCATCGCTCACATCATCTTCCTTCATTAATAAATCATTTAATTTTTCACGGATTAATATTTTTATTTATTCTATTTCGGTCTTTACATACTAGATTCCTTGAAGTTGATTTGCATCAAACGCACCATGAGGAGGAAAAAGCTTCCTTCTTCATAACGAGGTAGTTGTATGTATATTATGTACTTTTGTTCCCTCAAGCGTGGAAATGAATAATTCATGTCAGCATTAAATAATTGCCTATCTTTATTTATGAGCCAAGGATCATTTTTCCGCCATTTATTTCTGAGGGTGGTCGTTTATATAGGCCATGAATACAGAGAACTAATTTAATATGGATTTGACTATTTGTATAATTTGATTAACCTGTGAAAATGACGCTGAGAAAGATATTTTATTTAAATAATGAGATATTATGTATATGTATCGCTCTCAATAACTTCACACAATATGAATTTAAACTCTCTTTGAAATGGCTCAGAGTGTAATAAAAAGGTAAACTATATATTTAGCGTGTTTGAAAGGCATTTATTAGAAGTAATGTAAGAAACCTATGAAATAATTTTTAAACATTTTTTTACCCATACACGTGTAAAGACAGAATATTTAACACTTCGCCTGAATTAAGAAGACAAATTCCCAAAAAATAATCTGAATTCAACATTATACATGATGGTTTTATATACTTTTGAAGAAAATAAGTATATACGATAAAATAATAAATAAAATGACTTTTATCCCATGTTGTTGTAGAGAAAAACTTATAGCAGCGATAATTTTTATATCGGTATTTTTGAAAAATTGTATTTGATATGACGTTATCCTCTAGTTTATTTCAAAAGTATATATTTTGCGTTATTAATTATAGTACCATCAATTGTTTAGCTCATCAGCTATGTACAAGAGAGTATGCCGTAGAATAATAATTTAAATTTATATCGCCGTGCTGGTTAAGGCGTGTTCAACTCTCAATGTTGGGGGCGCAGGTTCGAATCCTACCGAGAGGGGGTGGCCATTTTTGGTCCGATACCTCATTGATAAGATCCTAGGTTCGATAAACTAATTTAATGATATATGCTTATTTATATCCAATCGGATGCAATTCTATCGAACCGTATAGCAATATATATATTATATATCGCCCACTTCTTTCGTAACGACTTACTTTAATACTGAAATTTGTTACTATACTTTTCTGGTGATGTAACGATGTGCATAAGAAGGTGAGCAGAGCTAATGGTGTTATCTTTTTTGGGCAAACAATAGGCTAATTAAAATATCATAATGAAAACAGCATTACAATGAAAACCTAGTAAATCAAGAAATAATAGGTAATGATCAAAGAAATACATTTAATTACATAGCTCATACAAAAAATGATATGTATTTAGACAAGTCACCACATCATTGTTAGTAACCCTTATAATATTTTTTTCCTTCTAAAAGAGACATAAACATCTTCTTTGAAACGTGATGCATAATTTTTTCTCCCTTTTGGAAGTAACGACTCAGGTTTGCATTTTTCAAGGCATTCATAGGACAAACACTTTTTCGCGATAAAAACTTTATGATCACATAAAAGCTATTGTTCAGAGACCTGCCAGGATAACCTTTTTTCATAAAAATATCAAGACATGCCGTTAATGTTTTTAGTATAGATATATAAAAAAGTATGGATCAATCAATATAAACAATGGCATTTACTTTTATTTTTATAGTGTTAGGTAGTAATTTCATTTAATTAATATTTATTTTTATTTCCAAAACATACAAATACATACATATTACGTTAGTAAAAGTGAGCTTCTACTCTAAACTTTTTTAGATAAGATGATATGTACTTTAACTTGTGAAGAATAGATTGGAGGTGGTAACAGGTATTAAATATGCTCTGACCACCCCACCTTCCGAATTGTAAATGGTCACTGATTATATTGAATACATGAAGGAATATTTATATAACGAAATGTTCAACAAGACCCATTACTTCATTTTCTGATATTTAGATCAGAATTTATTTAGATTACTGTACACGAATATATATATGTACATTTGGGCTGTTCTTATTTTTCAAATGTTTTGAAATGTTATCAACATTGTGGATTTCTGTTTCTTGGTGATAAAGAAGACGACATACAAAGTTTGAACAAAATCGGTCAACATTACGAGTCGCGCAACGAGGTCAAAGTTTTAAAATTTAGTAAAATATTGTTTTCCGCAAATTTCTTGAAAGTGGTGGACGTTACAGACTTCAACAATAATTATTAGTTTGAAGGAAATCTAATTTACTACCAGACGTATGTTAATGTTTTTTAATAAAACAAATTTTCAGTAAAAACAAAGAAAAAATGGAGTGTGTAATGTTAGCATATTTCATAGCTTTTTTGTATGGATAGAAAGAGAAAGAAAAAAAGAGGGAAGGAAGTGAGCCAAAATACTCTCTCCCTTCTCTTTCACTTTCTATCCCAGTAACACTAACAGCAGTTACCAAATGGTAATTGTTATTCTCATATCAAAAGATCAATTTTTTTGGGAGAGTACGTGCAAAAATGTATTTGCTTATTCTCTTAAAGTATAGCGATTTTTAGAACACCAAACATATCAATATAGTAGGCTTTATTTCTGAGGAATCAATATACCCTGACATATCTGGTATTTATCGTAGGATTTCCTTATGTAGATAAGATGATGATGTACATTTAACTTGTGAAGAAATCATAGATTGGAGGTGGTAACAGGTATTAAATATGCCACCTTCCGAATTGGTAAATGTGTCACTGATATATTGAGTACATGAAGGAATATTTATATAAACGAAAATGTTAAAAAACCCATTACTTTTTATTTACTGATATTTAGATGAAATTACTGTACAGAATATATATATATGTACATACCTAATTGTTCTCTTGCTATGAGCGAGCTGTTGATTCATCACCTGGCGGGGAAATTAGTATACTTATCGGTCATCTTTATTCCATTGCTTACCTCAGTCACCTTGCGGGACAGCCATTTTGACTACATTATGACGTCACAAGGGGTTGAATGCTTCTTTTTAGTTGAAAGTATAGATCCTGTGGTCTGACAAGTTACAAAATTAGTTATGGTCCATATTTAAAAAACGTTTTTACTTTTTTACCCGGCGACTACTCGAATAGAAGATCTCTTAGTCTCTAAGCCTTAAATTATGTAATCCATTCACCGATCAATGGATGTGATTCCGTAGGAATGTAATAACGAATATTTCCATCATTCAGCCGCTCTAATTATACACGGCATTTGAAGGGTAGCGACAGCAGGCAGAAGTAATTAATGGAACAAATTATTCATTTTAATTATCTATTATTATTATTTACTGTCTTATAGGAACTGCTAGCACGAATGCCGCCTTGATAATTGCCTCTTTTGGAAGCCTTAATGGCGCTTCTTTTGAATGTTCCATATAATGGGTTTATTTTAAGGTCTTAAATTACCAATTTCAATAAAAGAATAAATATTTTTTAATAATTTTTATGAGCTTATTGTGGTAGTGAACTTGATTTTTATCAACTTTAATAAGGGATTGGAGGCATGCACATTTTTTTCATTTTTTATTCTATTCATATAATATGCCAATGGCAAGAAATATACTCGATTACACACACAATAATATAAAAATAGATAAAAAAGGGGGGGAGATTTGTGTTTGGTAAAAACAGAAATAAACTTGAGGGAGCTCGATAGCCATGCGTGCTAAGGCGTGTTCAACTCTCAATGTTGGAGGGCGCAGGTTTGAATACTCCCGAGAGGGAATGGTCATTTTTGGTCTACCTCATTGATAAGATCATAGGTTCGAGTGACTAATTTTAATGCTATAATGCTTATTATATCCTGTCGGATACTGCAATTCCATCGAACCAAATAGGCAAAAAAAAACTGTGAAGATCCCTACAATCAATACCATTCCGTGGAAATATGTGGGGGATCTGGTACGATTTTATCCGTCTTGCTCCGCTGGACATCTCCAACTTCTGCAACGGACTATGAAACAGTACAGGAAATTTGCCGAATTTTTACGACATTATTTATTATGTCTGTATTTTTGGTTAAATTTCAGGAAATTTGCCGAAAAACAAACAAAATAAATATTTTCAATCTTTTTTTATTTTTTTATTTCTTGCGACATTATTTATTATGTGTGTATTTTGATTAAAAAAATTGTTTCCTTAAAGTTTTTATAATTAATTTTTTATAGTTTTGCTAGATTTAGATTACAGATTTAATTTAAACTATGATGTTTATTTATATATTTTTTATAAGTATTATCTTTATATCAATAAAGTCTTAAATAATAATAAAAAAACATTATTTTTGTACAAAATATTATCTACATCGCGTGATTCAAAACAAAAGTCAATAACAAGTAAAATGTTAAGGGAGTGCGATAGCTGTGTGTGTTAAGGCGTGTTCAACTCTCAATATTGGGGGTGCAGGTTCAAATCCCGAGAGGGGAAGGTCGTCAGCTTTGGCCCACCTCATCTATAAGGTCCTAAGTTCGAGTGACTAATGTTAATGCTAGAATGCTTATTTTATCCAGTGAGATACTGCAAATCTATCGAACCATCTAAGCAAAAAAAATCAAGTAAGTTATTACCTCCGAAGGAGGTATTGTTTTCACTGGCGTTGGTTTGTTTGTCAGCAGGATTAACTCAAAAAAGTACGGAAACGGATTCGGATGAAACTTGGTGGAGTTGTTGGAAATGTCAAAAATAACAAGTGATTAAATTTTGGCATCTCTGAGTGCAGAATTAAGATGCAAAACGAGCTAAATACTAATAAATATTTCAAGTTAGCCTACTCTGCCAATAGATGTCGCGTGCTGTGAAATCGGGTGCAGGGAGCGTCTTCCTCTCGGAATTTCCGTCGAGGGGAACCCTCCCCCGTCCCTCTACGCCGCCCCACTCGTGAAAAAATCCGCCTCGGAAGGCTCATAAGGACCCCGGACGGCGGAGGTTTGCACTCTCTGAGTGTATATATGCCTCTATTTTTTTTTGCGTTCAACTATGTATTTTCATTTTGCGGTTATAACTAAATGTTAGAATTAATCCGTTTTATAATTAAAAAACCGCTGAAACGTGGCTTAAATAAAAAATACCCTTTATTATTTAGATGGTATATAAAAAGTATATATTATTAAAATAAGCATTATATTTTATTAATATATCGAAATAAAAGGTTTACAATAACACTATGACATTAGCTGATTAATTAAAATGTGTATTATTCTTATTTTCAATGGTATAAGGCTTATGTATATATGTCGGATGCAATTCTATCGAACCATATAGACAAAAAATTAAACGTGGCTTTTTGGAGTTGGTATATTATAAAAGATGAAAAATAATATTATTTATTAATTTAATTTTTTGCGACAAATCATACCCGGTGTTGGAAATATTGTTGGATGTTTTATGCAGTGGAAAGGTAGCCATCATCTTTTAAATTTATAGAGTCAGCTGCCAAAACGTAAATGGAATATATATTATGTTTCCGTGATATATGTGCAAAAAATATCAGATTAAAAAGAGAATATAAAAACAAGCTGTTTTACATGGACAAAAGTCCATTCTTTTCCGATAAATAAGAATAATACTTAATTTGGTTTTGTTCATTATTGTATATTAGAATGATTACAGAGGGAAACTAATAACGTGACAAAATAATATATTTTTTAAATGAAAAAAGCTCAAGATCCAGTTTTATTTACTTATTTTTTGCCTAACTGGTTCGACAGAATTGCAGTATCCGACAGGATATAAATAAGCATTATAGCGTGTAAAATAGTCTACCAAGCCTAGGATCTTATCTATAAGGTAGGCCAAAGCTGACCTTCCCCTCTCGGGAGTATTCGAACCTGCAACCTCAAGATTGAGAGTTGAATACGCCACACTAGCTATCGCGCTCCATATTTTGACCGTCTTTTAATAACTGCGTTATAGCAGCCATTATCAAATAGTTATTTCCGTCAATCTAAACCTAGTAATACACCACTACTATAGAACTATTTCATTCATTTAACGATCTAGCTGAAAAAATAATGGAATACCAACATTTATGGGTTCTCTTATGAAGAACTTATATACTTTTTTTCCTCCGTTGGTAAAGCTATCAAAAAATAAAAAAGATTACAAATATTATATTTCATATTTGATAACTGCCTTTAAATAGATGTCCATTAAAATATTTTGACAAATACATTTTTTTATTTGTTATTAACAAGGGTTCTGAATGTCAAATAATAGTTGGGATATAATTGTGATTTTTGGTATTACTGCCATCACACAACTCGTCTTGAAAGATGAGGAGATTCAAATATAAATAATAATATTGGTTTTCTAAAAAACAAATGACATGTTTTGCTTTGAATATATATTTACCTCCGCCGAAAGAGGTATTGTTGTCACTGGCGTTGGTTTGTTTGTTTTGTCAGCAAGATAACTCAAAATTTGCG
>CP045900.1:22136745-22157112 GCA_013387185.1 Caligus rogercresseyi | reverse complement strand
TTTTTTTGTGGTTAATATGTTTATTTATTAGCTAAAATCCATACAGTGTAAAAATATAAGAATACAACACTAGAAAGTAGGTAGGAGTAAAAAAACACAATCTTAAGACAGTTACGTTAAAAACAAAACATAAATGAACATTATAATTCAAAATTGATTTTGTTTTTATGAGCCACCAAATAATCTTATTGAGCTTCTATTGTCTTATGTATGAATATTTAGAATTTGCGCCGCATATGATCTATGTTTGTCTTTAGTTAATTTATGGGGTAACACGTTTATATGAGAGAGTTTACTTGATTTTATTATATCAAAAACTAGTCGGTTGTCCTCCTATGAAATATCAGACACTCATGTTTTATCCAAGGAAATACAAGGTATGCCTATTTTGGGTGTCCAGTAATTTTATCGCGCGTAAATTCGTCGTAGACCTTTTTATAGCCGTTTTTGTCGTGGGCATTTACCTCCCTTGCTCTTTTATAGTCAGTCAATTTACTCGTTTTTTCTTTTTCTCGTGGGTATTTTTGTCGCGAAGACCATAACAAGAGCCGATTTCAATCCCATAGTACTCCCAGCTGAACAACCAAGGCTAAGGTGTGCAAAACTCTTAGGCCGCGTGTCTTTTTCCCCTCAAAAGTATCAGCGGTAGATTTAAACCCATGAGGCCCCGACTAAGTCCGCTAGATTAGGTCCACAGAGTAAAAAATAAATAGCGCGGAAAATGCTTCACTATAAAAAAGCTTCGCGACAAAAATACGGACGAGAAAAAGGCGAACGAGGAAAATGCTTCAATACAAAAAAGCTTCGTGACAAAAATACCCGCGAGAAAAGAAGGACGAGGAAATTGACTGACTATAAAAGAGCAAGTGAGGTAAATACCCAAGACAAAAAAACGGTTATAAAAAGGTCCGTGACGAATTACATGTGATGAAATTACAGTAAACCCCGATTTTGCCAAGAGAGCTGACGTTTCGCTTGACCGGACTGATGTCATTAAAAACGACCGGCAAGCGGGAAGAATGACATTACAGGATATTTTTATGACGTCAAAATTATAATAAAAACATGAGATAAACATAAAGTTTGTTTATTCTTTTATTTCATAAGAATTGATATGTCCGTTGAAAATATCACGACGTTTAAATTGTAACATGAATCAAAGAATGAATTTGGTAATAAATTACAAGTATATATTTTATTCTTTTACATTTATTATTATTTAAATCTCTCTTTTTAAGTCCCACTTTAATTAACAATAAAGATATTACCATGGCGTTAAAACAAGAAGGCATTTGAGTATTCAAACCTCATAAATTCGAAATCCCACGCATAACTTCTTTTACATTCGTTTTTAATGCCCAACACCACCACAGGAATGCAAAGGAATCCGAATTAGAACATACAAAAACACACACACACACTCCTTAATGGAGGGTAGAATTCGGCACTTTTAAATGGTTTATTACCCATAATTATTAAAATGATTTATAAATCCTTCCTACAGATACATTAATGGACAATTATATATAACTTTACAGGTTTGATTTGTAAGTTGCAATTTATATAAAAATATCAATCATTTTCTTGATTTTTTTTCCTTTTCTTTTTAGTTTTTATTATTTATTTATCAATTTAAAAAGAAGAAAAAAGGTAAAAAGAAATAGAAACTTTTTACTCAAAATAGTACAGAATAGAATAAAAACATGGAGCACAGTTGTGCGTGAATGACAGTACATTTTCTGTATTAATTACCTCTAAATACATTGATATGAAAAGATTACACAAATAACAACAAAATACATGTTGTATTTGAACAATTTCCGCTACATATAAAATTACTTTTCAGCTCCTTAAAAATGAAGGTCAAATTTTCAAGACTAAATGTCAGCCCATATAAATTAGTTGGCCTTTGAAATATATGTATTTATCTAGGTATTAGCATGATGGTTCACTAGTTTATATAAAATAGAAATACAGAAAGTAAATATTATTTTTAGTTATTCAGTATACTTATAACTTATACTTCATTTTTAAACTAAAGAATACTTTTAGATTAGTAGAAAAAGTAATTTCCTTGCTTAATTTCATTTTCGTATATTATTTTTTTGTGTCATAATTCTAAAAATATGTCTTACGTTTAACAATGGCGTTAAAGTACCGAACTGTCCCTGACGGAAATAAGTTGCATTCAAAACGATAATGATGCTGATATGACAACACTGAAGGTTCAATTATGCTCTAAGAAATATGCAAATAGACATTTCCATGTCTTTTATAAATATGTCTTTGGAGTAGAATAAAGCAGAGACGATAAAGGCACCATAAATTAACTATAAGGCTCCAATGACGTCAGTCCTTTCGTTACTCCTCAAGCACATAGAGACGTAAATGTAACGAGTGCTTAGCGTATGGGAAATATTTTTGAAGTTAACACAAATGCTTACACCAGTGGATTTATGCATTAAGGCTTAGATAAATAAATTAGTGCTAAATACTTTTTTCAAGTATTTTAAAGGATACAAAAATTAATTAAGGGGTGACATAATACCATTAATTATATATAATCCAAAACGGAAGGTATTTATTTTATATTTGAATCTCTGTTTTTGCTTCTGTTCTGAGGAAAGAGAATGTAATGATAACAAGGAGCTTGAACTCAATTGCACCCTTCACACATTCTTCCTTTCACACGCCCAAAAATATCCCTCGACTTTCTATCTACTTATATATCCTGAAGCTAACAGAGAGAAGAGATAATCGAGCAATCCTAATATCAGCGGCAGCTCGGTACACAGCTTTTACTCTAAAGATTCCGACTCTCGGGGAGGATCTTGGATAACGCGTCCGTACTCGTCAAATATTCCCGTCAACTTCTCAGCACTACGCCAAGGCCATCAGAATAATTATAAAAATTATAAGAAATTAAAAAAAATCTTAGTTTTTACTATAAGTAAAATTATGTATTGTGTTCTTCTTTTACTACGTTTTTAAATGTCAATAGAATTTTAAGGTCTTACGGGGTATATTAATTTAAACTATAATGTTTATTTATGTTTTTACCAAACACAAATCTCCCCCTTTTTTATATCTATTTTATTATATATTATGAATAGAATAAAGACCTTTGCCATGAAAGAAGAAGGACTCCCATGTCGACATCTGACATCAGCCTTTAAGTAATGCCCGAGTTTAATCTGTGGTTTAACACCAATAGCCGCGAATAAAGTACAAAATAAAATATAACCATCGACATAAAAAGAAAAGGGGAAAAATATGATAGGGTTTGGACGAAGGGGTATTTAAATACCTATCGTAATGTTCAAAATAATACTTATTTTAACATCAATAGATAAATAATACCATTGTTTACTAATGATAATTAGTAGTAAAAATTATATATAAAAAAAAATGAAAAAAAATAATACTTCCGCTCTATGAGCAAATTCTTGGACGCCTTGAAAAAATAAAAAAAATGCTTATAACGCGGGTAGCATTATTCCTTATTAATTTTACTTTAATCATGTAATAATAAGGAATCACGTGTAAGCATTTCGTAAACGTCATAAAAAGTGTATGATGCATTTAAAATCAATTCGTACATTTCAGGTCTAATTTAGCACAATCTATCTGTACAATTCTTTGTTAGGATTATATATATATATATAAATATCAAGAAACAACCGGGTACCCGCCGAGTCCCGGCTGTTTTTGAACGTCCAGCCCGGATCGGTGTCTAAAAATCACTGGGCCGGGACTTTAATATTTTCGTTAATTCCTCATTCTGTAAGTCATGACGGTTTTTTAAGAAAATAATTTTAAAAAAATATAAAAATATTTCGAAATTGTTTCCTTAAAAAAACGTTGTCACTTTTTTTGGAAATTGTTTTCTAAACAACAAAAGTCGTCACTTTTTTTGGAAGATGTTTTCTAAAAAAACGTCATGTATTATGTGTTCATTTATGTATTTCCGCAACTGCCCCTGAATAGTTTTACTCTGTTTCTGTACCGGGTGGAACGCAGAAATTGTTACACTTTGTAGTTTTAACTTGTGCTACTTATATTTCAGCAAATATTCATAATTTAAAGAAAAAGCATTAACATATAGTTTTATGGCATATATATTACATCAATCATCGATGTAGCCATCGTCAGCATCACAATGGCCTCAAGACGGTCCCTGAATACCTGGCAGGTCTTTGTAATGTACTCCTTGGACATGGAGGTCCAGTGCTCATTAACGGAGGCTTTCATGGCCTCAACATTTGCGTGGCGGAGTGTACATGCCTTGGACAGAAATGCGGCCAGAAGGCGTAATCCAAAGGGTTGGTGTATGGGCTGTAGTGCGGCCACATGTCCTTAGGTCAGAATCTACATGCTTCTTCAGCCAATTATGGGCAGTTAAGGCGGTGTGTTAAAGGTGCTCCATCCTGCTGGAAGCCACATTGCCATCAGGGAAATTCTCCCTCACCCATGGAAGGAATTTCGTCTTCAGCGCCTTGATGTAGTCAGCGGCCTTGAGCCTGAATCCTGTCGGGAACCAAATGAGTGGTGCAGCGATGCCATTGGGGGCCACAAATTCCAAGGACATTGCACTTGCAGGGTGCTTTGTGGTGGTCAGGGTCCGAGCAAACTTATCAATTTCCCCAAAGCTGAGATAGCGGTCATTCCGGCGGTTCCTTACTGAATCAACAGTCCATGTCTTTTCATCGGAGAAGATGATGATGCGGCCAGCTGTTGCACTCTTCAGGTTGTTGAGGAGAGCTTGACAACGTTGGAGATGGACAGCTTTTATTATCTCAGTGAGAAGTGGCCTCTCCATCCTTACCAACCTCTTCCCCCCAAGCATTTTGACCGACCTCACAATCGTTGTGTGCGAGATCCCCATGTCCTTTGCATGAGCCCTCATTGATTTCAGTGGTTCCGCCTCCAATGCCTTCTTGATGACCTGTAGGTCCACTTAGGCCTTGCAACCACTTCCACGTTTCCTCTCGATCTTGTCCTTCTTGTCAATGCAGTACACAGACATTCTGGCTACGCCCAACAGCCTCGAAATATCTGTGGGTGTCTTCTCAGCATCAAGAAGCGCGCGGACTTTTACACGGGTGTCTCGTTCTGAAGCCATTTTCTCGTGAACTGATTGAGTAATTTACTCGAAATTTTCATCAGTCACGCTTTTTTGCTGTTGCTTTTTGCTAATACCTTGGACTATATAAAAATCTGTCTTCAAAACCTCTTAATTTAGAGATTAAAGAGTGTAAACAATTTCTGCGTTCCACCCGGTATATAATTTTAGTGTATTTTATTTTACACTGTATAAAATTTTGCAGTTATCGAATAAAATGTTTTTAACCGAAAGAACGTCATCCCTTTTTCTAGATAATGTTTTCTAAAAAAAACGTCGTCACTTTTTTTTGAAAATTGTTTTCTAAAAAAACGTCGTCACTTTCAGAATGACGAAGGATCGAAAATATACCGAAGTCCCGGCCCGGGTCCCGGCGAAAAAAGTGTCTCGATCGTTTCCTGATATATATCAAGAAATGAGATCCAGTAGAATCTCCTGGTAGATATTACGATGTTTATCTCATCTAGGAGAGATGACGACTTAAATATTGAGATAATATTTTATAATATTTTAAAAAGTATTATTCATTTGCAATTTCAATGTTGTATTTTGATGCAAAATGATTTCATTTGTGTGTTCATGGAAGCAAATGTGACTCATTGTTTTATTATTTACATTGTATATATGTATTATATTTTAAAAACAATTTGATAGTCATCACAGAAAAATCAGACATAATTAAAATAGTTTATACCATCTCCATATTTAAGTCGATATTACTTTTAAGAGATATAATTCCTAATCTATTCTAGCAGAGTCGCTGATTCTTCTGATATAAATCGTGATCGTAGTCACTCCTAGGAGAGGACAGGATCGTGATCCCTACTAGGAGAGTCAACGACTCTACTGGATCTCCGTCTCTACTGCGCTATATATTATTATAATAATAAGAGGAGATTTATTGAAGAAACATCATGAGAAGATTAATAAAAATTACCTTCTTTCTTCCTTTTCTTACGACTGCTTGTGAATGAAGAACAAAAAAGAAGTTCAACTAATTAAATGGGTCCGCCGCTACAAGGACTTCTTATTAAATGCTTCCAAAGATCCCCTCGCCTGAGCCCCAATGCCTTCCAGGTCAATGCCCCTCCATGCCGCAGTTTCGTAGCCTCTCCTTCCTCTCAGACTCGTCGAACTCCCTCTTGAAGATAGAGAGGAGACAGCTGATGCGATAGTCGAGTCGGACGTCCAGGATGAACTGAAGGATGTCGATATCTTCAGCTTGGTGTCCATAACTAGGTTGTCCTCCTTCTGGCAGAGAGGATCTTGTTGTTGATGGATCTGTGATTGATGGGCTTGACCCGGTTGTGAAAATCGTGAGCATGGCACCATTTCGCTCAGGGAACGAAGCGCACCGCCTTGGGCTAAATGAAGAATGTTGAGGATAGTGAGAATAAACGATAAATACTGATTGTGTGTCACTTAGCAATAAATAACTACTATAACTACTATATGATAATACTAAAAAAATATGGTTTTTAAGATATAAAATTAATTTTTTAAGGCTTTTAATGTACTGTATGTTCTTATTTGTTGCAAACTTATTTTTTTAATATATAATTAGGAACAGTGTTTTGAAATATCTAATTACTATTATAAATGCCTAAAAATCCTTCTGCAATTAACAAATTAAATTATAAAAAATATATTTTTATCATAAAATTATGCAACAAATCCACACATCCCAGTAAACGAGAAATAAATAGTGTTTATTTGCATGTGTCACTAGCAATAAATAAATACAATTATAAATGTTGGAAAAATAAAAAAATCACAATGATATTAACATAAATATATTAAATATATAATACACCAAAAGGTCTAGTTTTTGTATGAAAGTATGCTAAAATTAAGAAACAGAAGTAAAATTAAATTTGTTGCACACAAATCGGAAGTTAGTTTCAATAAATTAACCACTTAACAATATTATAACAAACTTTTGATTTGCAACGACTTTTTAAGGTTTGTTCATTTGTGGCTTTTTTTTGTAATAGTGTCTTATATTCAAAAATAATATTTGTCAATATGTTCCTTTAAAGCCGTGGTTCCCAACAGTGGTCCAGTGGACCCCTGGGTGTCCACGAAGGCCTGGCCGGGGGCCCATGAATGATCATTTTTTCTCTATTTCTTTTCACTTTTCAGTCCTCACTTTGGAAATTGTTTTCTTTAAAAAAAAACCGTCAACTACATTTTTTGGGAAATTATTTTCTAAAAAAACGTCATCACTACGCATTACTTTTTTTGGAAATTCTTTTCTAAAAAAAACCGTCCTCACTACGCATTACTTTTTTTGGAAATTCTTTTCTAAAAAAAACCGTCCTCACGACGCATTACTTTTTTGGTAAATTATTTTCTAAAAAAAACCGTCGTCACTGAACGCTGAACGCAAAAACATTGAACGGAACACTATTTTTTTTTGAACGCTGAACGCAAAAAAAGCTGAACGCTCACAAGCTTGGATATAAGTCAAAAATAAAATATAATTGTACTTCGCAGATGTCACGCATTGAAATTGAAATTCGCGTTTTTGACAAAATTGAGGCGGGTCCACGGAAAGTGCCCGAAGACCTTTAGGGTCCACGAGCCGAATCCAGTTTGGGAACCACTGCTTTAAAGGTTTTAAGCAATTGTCTTTCAGGTATTTTCGGGTTATTTTATGATAGGTATATTGGTTTTTTTTTAAAGCAAAAGATTGAGTTGTAATTTGAAAGATAGCTAATCTAGTTGGCCATGAAAAAAACAAATGTTCCTAAATGTATAATTAAGAATTAATCTATTTTCCAATTACCTCCATTTCCGTTTGGCTCCGCTAAAATTGTAAATTTTGCATAAATTTGGACATATTTTTTTGAAATTATTTATTTATTTTAAACAAATCAGTTGTATGATGCATAAAAACACATGAATTTTGCTTGGAATTAGACGAAATATATTAAAATTATACTTTTGATGCCAACATACGCAGGTTTGAAAAATAATATTTACAAAGCCAAAAAAAAAAAAATTCCATTGAATTCTAAAGATAAATCGCTTGCAAATGGAATACCTAATATTCACTATAACAAGTTAAATATAGGGAAGCATTAAGGGTCACGATAAGGATTAACTGTTTGACGAACAAATAATAAATAAATTTAATTTCTTTGAGAAAAATATGAGATATTTTAGCCCAAGCATTTGAGTAGTAACACCTTGATCCATAAAATTATCCATAGCTAGATCAATGCCACTCAGTTAAAATAAAATAGATTACATGCGTGTAGAGCAAAGTTAATACATATTTTTAGTGCTTTTAATATAAATATAGTGTCAGTCTTGCTAGCATAAAAAAATGGTTTTTTTCGCCTATATAGTTCGACAGAATTGCAGTATCCGACTGGATATATATAAGCATACTATCGTGTAAATTAGTCACTCGAACCTAGGATCTTTTCAATGAGCAGGTTGACCAAAAATGACCATCCCCTCTAGGGAGAAGTCGAATCTGCGACCTCAACATTGAGAGTTGAAAACGCCTTAACGCACACGGCTATCCCTTGTTATTTATACCTGTCCTGTCAGCCCCGTGGTACAGTCTTTGCTTTACTCTATCTACCTCTATACCAGTGTTTTTGAACTATCGTGCCTCAGAACACTGGTATGTCATTATTAATTACACTATGTAACAAAATCTCCGATATCGAAATTAAAAACTGTTCTGAAATGCATTGAAATATACGAAAAATATATTAGATATTGATTATAGTCAATAGACTTGAAACACAAAATATATAGCCGCTTAATAGGACACTAAAAAATGATCAACTTTTTAAAATATAAAGCCTATTTTTCGATTAGTACCAAAGATATTGAAATTATAAAAACTGATTTCAAATGCATTGACGTACTGGAAAAGTAAATACTACTACTGATATTTGCGGCTATTCTGACTTTGGACGAGGATAACTGGGTGTGAACAATTAAAAACGAGGAAAATCCTGATTTTTTCAAAAAAGGCAATAAAGGCCAAACCTTTTTTCGGACGATATTTTAGGTGGCATTTTTGGAATCTAAGTAAAAAATGGGACTCAAATTAGGAATTTGAGCCAGGGGGCAAAATCCTGTTACATAGTGTCATCATTTGTTTGTCCCTATGGGGTCTATCGTCTAGAATAATAATAATTATTTATTTTGTTATACAGTATTCACCGCATAATCGGGCACCTGATAATCGGGTACCTCGCTTAAATGACATACGCCTCCCAGAAACACTTCCAGTGCACGTCATTTTTACTGGATAATCGGGGAAGGGGGGGAGGGGGGAGAGAGAAGAAGTAAGCATGAAGAGTTGTGTAATCAGAGAGAGATGGTCTCCAAAATTGAATCAGTCGTGTATACACAAGTGGCAAATGCTAAAAAACAACGTACTCTAGAATAGTTCTTTACCCCAAAGTGAATCTGACATTTTATTTTGTATAATAACTGGCCTAATACATTTAATGTGAGGAATGCAAACAACAAAATGAAAAAAGTTGCCATGATCATGATGTTGGATGCAGTCAAATGTTAATAGGGTGCATTGGATGTCAATCTTTGTCTCACAGTTGTTTTAATATTTTATTTATAATTCTTTTTTTAAATAGAACTGATGATGCCGTGAGTGTGTGGCGAGAGCTCATCGCGAAATCGGGCACCCCGCTTAAAGGGGCCGTTATTGCTACTCCCAGCCTGTCCCGATTATGCGGTGAATACTGTGTATATAATGTTTTTTCTTCAAATTTTTCAGCTGATGATTTGCCGTTTTTTCAATAAAAGTGCTTTGGCTCACAGAAAAGGTTTGAAAACACTGCAATATACACATATTTATGTACATTTGAAACTAAAGAGATAATTTAAGAAGACAATAAATAAAATAAAAACAATCCAAAAAATAAAATAAAAACTCTTGGCATGCGGGATGAATCCATCTACCTGTGAACAACCAATCATTATCCTCGAAATTATCCTCAAATTGATCCTCTTTTGCCGCTTCAATTTAAAAATAAAAGAGGAGAAATATATATGAGGCTGCTTTGCGTAAGATCAAAGAGAGCCATTCACCAATTGTTGAGTTACGTCACTATTTGTCACACTTACAGTCAATGTCCCCGTGGGAAGTTTCCCATTGGCGGCCTCATGATCTGAGACGCAGTCCAGAATGTTGAGAAGCGTCTTAGTGAGTCTCAAGAGACCACAAAAGCTGTAAAATCCGAAATAAATGAGATCGCGAGCAAGTTTTACGACTTCGAATGTCAGTTTGTTCTGTTCGGCATCTCCGAATGTCCAAGAGGAGTCCACGACGTTTTTTAAGTAAGACTCTACAAAGTTGATAGTGGGTTGAAACTTCTGCCGAACGGTTCCTTGGTGGAGTCGGATGAATGATCGTTGTCGTAGCTGAAATATATGAGATAATGCCCATTAATATGCAAATGAGCAGTGATCTAAGCGATAACGATAAAATGGTTCTTTATAAAATTACAATAACACCAAACAAAATAATCAAATAACTCAAAACAAATGATTAACTCTGTAACAATAACTTTTTAAAACGATCAACGATAAGCCATATTTATTATTTATCGATCACAAACGCAGCACTCAAGCGAATGACTTGGAGTTTCGTAATTTGAGGTTCTCTTTTACTCTCAAACAATCTCCTAGCTGACTGACAACATCATTGCATTTAATTTAATTGTATTTGTATAATGCATCTGGCTATTATTATTAATTCTAGTGTTTACGTTTTAAGATAACTGTATACTTACTCGTTGATGCACAGTCTAAGAGGGATTTCACTCCATAGGCGAGCATATTGTACGGGTTTGACCTGTTCTTGTGGGTCACGGTCTACATGCATGTGCAGCATAAGACGACAAAAGGAAGCTCGAAGATAGTAAGGAAGGTTGTCATCTTCCATACATCTAAAAAAATAAGATTCAACAATAATTATACTTACGAAGAGCTACTACACATTCGGTAAATTTACTCCAACGGCGTTAGAATATTTGTATCGTCTACAGATTTACAAAAATTTAACAAATATCACTACTATCACTAGCATGACTGGTAGATAATTGGTATCATTATATTGAAAAAGTGAGCATTTTCCCTTAGAATTAGTTTCAATTTCATTTTTGAGAAATAAATATATTTTTTACTGCATCATATTATGCTGAATAAACACGTTTGCAGACAAATATGCGTTAAATATTCGAGCTGAAGGAATAGCCATTGACATAGTTGTTTAAAAAATACATCTATGAGCTAAGAAGGTATTCATATAAGGGAAAAAATAATCTTATAAAGTCAGTAAAAAATACATTTATGAGTTAAGAAGGCATTAATATTAAAAAATAATAATTTCATTGTATAAAGTCGGTCAAAAAAATAAATTTATGATGTTATTAAGGATTTTTTATAATGAATTATCTATTGATAATGAATAAAAATAGTATATTTTTCTACCAAACCCATTAATATTAGTTTCGACTTACTTAAGGATAAGTTTAATATTAAGATGTTTTGAGAGGCTGTTGATGGCAAGATACTGCCTATCCAGGCACATGTTTGAAAACAGATCCAACTGATGGCGATAGTAGTCCAGGATGGCGATATCCTCCGCGTTTCCTCCTCTGGCACTCACGGCTATGTCAGTCAGGGCCTTTTTGGACTCCTTCCAACTCAGTATGACGATGGAAGCACTCAAAGAAGAAAAAGAAGACGATAAATTGGTGGACATCGTCGACGTACTAGATTCCCGATCTCCATCTAAAAATCCGTCGTCCACCTTATCATCGGATTCAATCTGGCTCATTCTGGAAGAGGGAAAAGGAAGATTCTTCAATTGGTAAGGAATAGAAGTAATGGACATCATGCTATTCAAATTAAAGTATTTGGTGGATGTTATTGTGTCAATCACTTTTATTTTGTTATTGAATTCAATCCATTGTTGAAATAATATAAACCAATAATTGTCCAATCAAGGATAAACTATTGCGGTGAAGTAATAAGGTAAAAAGAAGTGAGGAGGCTCTTACCTGGTCTTGATTAGGATACCCGAGTTGCTCTGGCTCAGAACACGCTTACAAATGAGCTCCTGAGTAACCGGGATGGCTCCATTGTTGGATATACATAGATCTGACAAGTAGTCCAGGAATCGAGAGTCCCATGTATTCATATTCTTTTGAACCAAGCGGACAAAGGTCTCAATTTCTGCGGCCTTAATGTGCTTCTCCAGGAGCTTTCGATTATTGTGAAGGAGGGCCGTGATGGTGTCCTCGGCGAGGATGTCATAGCCAATCTGCTTCTGCATGAATCCAAAGTGCTTTGCGATATACTCTTGGTTCTTGCGATAGTCCTTTTGACTGAGTCGGAGGATTCGGTAGCAAAGGCGAAAGATGTACTTGAAGGGTGCGTGGCGAGGATCTGAGAGTTCTTCTATGCGGAGCAGGGGCTCTTCTCCGGACTCGCTCTCCAAAAAGGGGGCCTGGAGGATACGAAAGAGCTGCTTCAGAATGTATTGCTCCCGAAGGAGCTTCTGTCGGTCCCGGTTGCAGGTAGGAATGACCTCCAAGGGATCCACACGATGCTGCTCATTCTCTTGATTGGCCAAGAAATATATTATGTCTTGGAGTAAGTTGGTTAAGGACCTAGAAATTAAAATATGCAACATTTATAACAAAAAATACATATTTCATATGCATAAAAGAACGTTTTGAAAAATTGCTTTTAATAATTGTCTATAAAATATAGGTTTATAAGAGCAGAAGTACTTTAGCTTGTCTCTCAATTGTAGTTGGTGCGCAACACACAAAGACTATTTCAATGCCAACACATATTACTCTTTTTGCTAACTCCTCCCCCCCAATACCACCAATATCGTAACTCAAGCCCGATTTTTATTTGTAAAAGAAACGGTATAGCTTTCAAAATTTAACTCTTACTGTTGTTTGACTTTTGCGTCAGATAAGTACATAAGGTTTCAACAAATGAAAATTAACCATATTTTGGTATAACTTATTATATTACCTTGGCCAGGCTACAACATGCTAATATTCCGGTTGTGCTAATGTTTATCGGTTTACATTGACCGGAAATTAACTTTATTATGAAATAACATTGTTTTTACAGTGATCTATCCATGTGATAATTTAGTATAAATATTAATTACACCCTAAATATTAAATGGGGATATGAGTTAATAAACTGACTTCTGGACAGTCAATCGATGAATCGGCTCATATATGATATTTAACAAATCATCCTAATAAGCAAATCTTAACTCAAATAATGGGTCGATAGCTGTAGGTTTTTTTGAGTAGCCATATGAATTGCCACTTCCCTTCGCTTGGGCTGTTCTCTAACTCTTTGATGACACTTTGATGTACACCACTCCACTTGGTGATTTTATACGTTTGGATAAAACGGTTGTTGATAAAGAAAAATATTTCTTACCCAAAAATGTTATTTATATCGGCTGTCCTTTTTTACTACTTTTAACCATCCATATGATATCACCCCTGAAAGTTTTTACCATCACTCGACCCCGTAATATATATATATTAGGGGGTATTATAGAAACCTAAAATTGAGATTTCAAACTACCATCCTCCGCGAAAGTTGCGTCATTAGAAACTAAATGATCGTAGAAAAAGGGATTTTGGTTTGACCCCCCCTTACCCCCCCCCCCCAATTGCGTTCAAAGGTTTCGTTATGAAGCAAAACTTTTTGTTGTTGCTTATTTTGAAAAAAAATTGGTTTTACTAAATTTAGCTATGACCAATTTATGACTTTGTTATTTTTTGCAAATTTTCATCAAATAATATTTAGTGCCAATAAATACATAAGTGTTGACGCGCCAACCATTTTTTAACAACAGCTCCTACTAATGTTCTTTTATAGTTTTAATAAGAAAAAGATTAAAAGGGAACTCATGTTGATGTTTTAAGTTATTTTTAAGTACGTTTATTCTTCACATCTTAATTTTTCAGTAAATTTGTTTAAATTTGGCTTCAGTAAATTTGGCATGTAAATTATAAATATTATATTCTTTATTTTGTAAATGTAGTTTTATTTTTTAATATATGCTCAATGACGTTGTATATCCCTAAACTTTTGCAGATACCTCCATTACTAGTTTCTCAGCTCTTTCCACTGATTGTGAATGGCAAGGATATATTAACTCTTAAAGGATGTTCTTTACTTTATAAGATCTTCCTCAGGCAAAAATTGCAAAATTGAAGGAATAAACAAATTTATATTTGACCAGTCGATAAGATTTAAAAATGCTTGGAATTAAAATTGATAGTGTTGGGTAGTTTGAAAGTTTCTTGTGTTTACATATTCTTTCTTGAAACAAATCTTTTTCCAGGGCAAATATTATTGTTTCCATTTCCTTATCGATTAGGCCTGCAAGCAATATATTTTTAGGGTTGGCAAAAAAGCGTTTCTCTTGAGTACTTTTTCAATTGAAGGGGTTACATCTTCATCAATCTCTTGTAATAAAGTTACGGCGAATTGGTAATGCTTTAAGCCTTCATTTTTTGTGAGACTCACATGGACTTTTTTGTGAAATATAGGATCTTGAAATTGTGCTGGGTTTAGTAATGCTCCTGGAGACCTGTAGCAAGAGCTTGAATTCGAAATTTTTCCTGTTTGTATACGTAATGTAATTTCATATAAATATTTTTGATCTGATCTTAATAATCCACTAATCGTTGATTTTAGTATTTTACTTTCCTTCAAATATAAAAAATATTGGAGTTTTGGTAAGGTCAGTATTTATAAATTTTCCTATGGGACCTTCATAAGTCCGAGGTCCTTTTTGTGCACCATCTAAATGTTTAAAAAGGTAAAAGGTATCTCATTCATGTATAGAAGACAAATAATTCCCCGAAGTGGTCATTCAAGAGATAACTCCAGTCTTTTTATTACTCCTGACCATATTCCGACATTGGTGTTGCATCCGTCACACACAACAGCGACCAAAGTATCAAGGCTTTGATGTTCTTCGATTACTGAAAGTAATTCTTTCGCTTGATTTTCTGCTTTGCCACTTTTTGGTGATACGTGATCAATGTATTCATGGTCGGGTTCTAAAAATATTTTTTAAAGATATAAGAATTAAGTTTTTAAATATCAAGTTACCTTTAACAATGACTAGATGTTCCTCTTTATCAGTTGCGAAAATATTTTTCGTCGATTTCAAGCTTCAAACCACTTTCGTTGCGTCTATTTGTGAGTCAAACCAATGTTTATTTATGTATTTTTTACGCAATTCTACCTACTATTTTATAATTGTATTTTTATGTATATTCTATGTACTACAATTTTAAATAAAGACCTTATAAAAAAACCAATGAATTCCAATTTTTGAGTGTCATTTTTTGAGGATCCTTGATGATATTTCATCATTCGCTATGCTTCAGTATCAGACAATCTAAATCTGTCAGCCATGATTGCAACCTTGGATAGTTCTTCTTATTTCGTTCTGATCTTTTGAAACCCTGAATGCTAATGTCATTGACATATATTATCAACCATGGAGTCAATAAAAACTCCTTACATTTAAAATAAAGAAAGAATATACAATTTAGTTTTATGTGCCAAATTTACTGCATGAAAATTAAGATGTGAAAAGTAAACGTATTTAAAAATAACTTAAAAACATCAACATGAGTACTCTTTTAATCTTTTTCCTTCTTAAAACTATAAAAGAACAGTAGTAGGAGCTGTTGTTTAAAAATGGTTGGTGCGTCAGCACTTATGTTCATTTATTGGCACTAAATATTATTTGACGAAAATTGCAAAAATAACAAAGTCATAAATTGGTCATAGCTAAATTTAGTAAAACTAATTTTTTCAAAATAAGCACAACAAAAAAGTTTTGCTTCATAACGAAACCTTTGAACGCAATTTGGGGGGGGGGTAAGGGGGGGGGTCAAACCAAAATTCATTTTTCTACGATCATTTAGTTTCTAATGACGCAACTTTCGCGGAGGATGGTAGTTTGATATCTCAATATTAGGTTTCTATAATACCCCCTAATATATATATATATATATATATATATATCAGGAAAACGACCGGGACACCTTTTTTCGCCAGGACCCGGGCCGGGCCAAAACTGGCCGGGGCTTAATATATTTTCGTTCCTTCGTATTCTGAAGTGACGACGTTTTTTTAGAAATTCCAAAAAAATTTTTTTTTTTAGAAATTCCAAAAAAATAAGTGACGACTTTTTTTTTTTGAAAAGAATTTCCAAAAATAAGTGAAAAGTTTTTTTATAAAAGCATTTCCAAAAAAAGTGTGGACGTTTTTTTTAGAAAAGACTTTCCAAAAAAAAAATTCTCAGAAAAAGGGATGACGTTTTTTTAGAAAAGAATATTTCGAAAATCCTTTGTAAAAAAAGTCGTCACTTTATGAATGACAAACGAAAGAAAATATTCAGTCCCGACCCGGTGTCTAAAAACACCGGGCCGGGACGCTCAAAAAACAGCCGGGACCCGAGCCGGGCCGGGTACCCGGTCGTTTCCTGATATATATATATATATATCGATAAACAATGCTCTTAAACGACGATATTAAAAGTGGAGTACAATGAATCGATCAAAAAATGCAGCGCAGCATAACTAATACCTAAACAATACATTCTGACTTACCTCCTCTCGTTTTGAGAAATAATTACTTTTTCAATTTCCAGGAAACGTTCTCAAGAACTTTGCAGGCATCATGGCAAAGTCCAGATCTCGAACCTCCCGTGACGTCACAGAAATAATGGCAAAAGCCTCTTTATCCTCTTCAAAGGAGCGCAGCCAACCTAAAAATATAAAATATGTACACAAAATGTAAATTATTTTCAATTTTGTAATAAAAGTAAGCAAAAAGTTACCGAAAAAAAATCTAGAATTAGATAATTCTTTACTTTCGCGTGAAAGTGATTTAACCCAAGATTGCATACGGTATTATAAATTATTTTATTTCCATACACATTTGATTTAACATAAGTTATTTGCATTTCTTATCAGCATTTGTATATTCATAATTGTTATTAACTTTATTTTTAACTATCTTTAACTTTTATATATTTTATTTCACTCCTTCATAAATTCCACCACATCCGTATCTAATTCGGTATCAGCCGTAAGGCTCTATTGAATAATTAACATTCTTATTTTGATATAGTTAAAAATTCCATTAGAAAATTATATACTTTTAAATTGATATTTTTAGATATATTTTAGTTGATTAAAATATATTTACGAATATTTTGTCCAATATCAATATACAAAGTTAAAGACGTAGAAGGAAAATGGTCAGGACAGCTTATGTAAAGAAGAAAAACAGAAAAGAAGAAGATAAATATGTCCATACAATAAGCGTTTTTTTATATTTTCTCTTAATTTATTTTAACATTACTACTTTAATCAATCAATTAAAAAAATTCAAATGAATGCAGATTTATTTTTGACTAACTGAATGGATGATCCTATAAAAAGTAACTTTGAAAGAGATATGACCACAAACATGGCAAGAAAAATAAATGCTCAATTTTTGCATGCCCAAAAGCTTACGCTTTACGACCTTTAAAAGATGCATCTTCCCTTACAATGAACTCTCAACACAAATTAATTATACCTCTCTTAAAAGGATATTTTTTCACACAGGGCTTAGAAAAAATCTAATATGAAGACGTTTGGAAGCCATAAAAAGACTGCATCGGATGAGAAATGTTTCATGAGAAAAAATATATTACATTTAGTTCATTTTTCTTTAACATAAACTATCATGCATCTAATGAAAGTCATAATTACACTTGTTACAAGGTAAAAAAAAGTTAATTTACTGCCCCCAGTAAAAAGGGCAGCTCATCTTCAATATTTTTTATGATGCGAATAGTTTAATAACAATGCATTTCTTTAATAACCATTCTGATACATCCAGTGAAAACTACATCAGAAGGAACTGAAATTTGAAATGAAACTTTGTTAAAAAGTGGAGTTAGAAGTAATACCTATTGTCAACTCAAAGAAAAAAAATGGACAAGTATGAAATTGCCAAAGAAAGAAAAAGAAAATGATGACGTATGGAAAAATGGCCCAAATACATGGGTAGGTTAATGAGTGAAATAAATATTTTATAAACACACTTTCTTATCTAAATTGAGCATGCGCTTACTCAATTTAGATGAAAAACATTGCTTTCGTACTGCACTTATTCCTCTCCAATATATATATATATATATATATATATATATATATATATATATATATATCTATATATTATAGATATGTAGACCATTTTTTCGGCCACCATTATTTTCTCTTTCTATATCAGGTCATTTCTTCTTGGTCCATTTTTTATTGGGTCATTTTTTTCTAGACTATCTTGCCCTCGGCTATTTATTCCTAATATTACGTCTTTTATATATTTTTTATCACTGCATCTTACATTATATTGGAAGCCACATAATAATCGATCCATACGGCCAAATGAATGCTTTTGTAAGTAGCGTCGTCTGGGTGACTCATTGTTTTCTCATATATATTTTAAGGCTTTGGAAATATTCAAGCATTACTATTAAAGCATATTGCAATCAACAATCCAAGATGCAGCATTCAATGGAACTAGGCATTACTTCCACGGAGTTTAATATATTTGCTACTCTACACGAAAAGCTTTAGACTTTAACTTTATTCCTTCTAATCCATCATTTTCGACGGGATTTGCATAAGGAGCTATTAATCTCAAATTTGATTGTGATTGATTAGTGGCCTGTTTTTAATTCTGAAGGTTGCCAAGAGGGGGTCCTTAATTCGATTTGAAGCATCAAGAGACTACCAATGCAGTTATCCTCATACTGCACTTTGGTTAGAGAAGTTAAATGGAATAAATTCCAACTTTGTACTTTGTTGGTAACAATATTTAAAATTATTGAATTCTTAAAACTTTTTTATTGTGATAAATATATTTGAAATTATAATTTGATAATATTATATTTGCAATGGAATATTCATTAATGAATAATAAATATTGTTAGTTCACATTATTGTCAAACGCATGAAATAGTAGGTTTCCAAAAAAAACGATCTAGAAGAAAACATTTTATGCATAAAATAGTTAAAGTAGAAAAATAAAATACCACGCAAAAATTGGTCAAAATACATTAATGATATTTAAATATTGTCCAAACAATTTAAATGCAGTTATTTTTTTGCATTACCCAATTAAAATGATAAATTTTATTTGGGTAATACTATGGTGGTGCCTTCCAGTCAAATGTTTGCCCATAATTTCCCTATGTTATTATTTTATTTTTCTATCTTTACCATTCCTAATATATATTTTTCTAATGACGCTTTTTCTCGGCTGTTTTTTCTTAATATCAAAATAGTAAACAATATAAATTGCATAAAACTATGGTTGACATATCCCAATCGTTTTAAGTTATTTAAATTTAAGCCAGTTGTGAATCTCCTTGGTAATAATGACAAGTAGTTCCCTTCTAAATTGGAGCAAGAAAATGAGTAGAGTCACTAAGGGGCAAAGGATCGTTCAGTGAACCATTTTCTTCCTTCATGGTGTGTGTAATCGAGTATATTTGCCATGGGGCACAACAACTACATTTGTAACTAGTCTAAAACATATAAATAAAAAAACATAAAAAATGTAGAAAACAAACGAATAAAATGCAAATGCAGCATGGATTATATAGGGACGCTGCGTCATATGACCCTAGCTGCGGTCCTGGCAGCGTGAAGGCTCGTGGTCGACCTCAAAGCGTTAAACATGTTGTTTTTCTAGCAGTGCTGGATCGCCGAATTTATCCACGAATGGTTGCATATCCTTACATTGGTGTACTATATCAAGAACAGAATCTGAAAAAAAAGTCGGCTCTGATGACCACACAATTCTTGAATTGAAGCCATAATTTTTTTTTGGCTCTCAATTAACTTAGTAATACATTTATTTATAAGCACTCATAGTTTTTATTCATTAAGGGTCAATTTTTTTAAGTGACACGAAAGTGAACAATATCTTACAACATAAATAGTGTCATATTCCGAATATTTATAAATCCATTTATAGTCAAAGCTTTTTAATTGAATGATCATAAATGCTCTCTGATTTAAAAAACGAATCAATCCCAACACTTACTCTAGGAGATATAAATGAACATTATTTGAATAAATATTTTCTACAACTACATTTTCTCAATGCAAACCAAA
>CP045900.1:22098994-22136645 GCA_013387185.1 Caligus rogercresseyi | reverse complement strand
TGATGGCCCTTACGAGTATGAGAAGAAGAATGGGTGTAGAAGAGTCCCGTGATGCATAGGATGAGATACCCCACATTGTAGCAAGCTCGGCGTCGAATAATATTTGTTTGATGGGCTTGTTGAATGTCCCCATGTGCCCATGATATGACTAGGTGAATGCCCTGAAGAACACAATGGAAACCCAAGGAAAGTGACCGCAAACTCCGGACCCAGAGAAACGATCATACGAAGTATGCAGGCCATGATGCAACACTTGATAGCTATTGAGCTGGGAACGGTTATCACGATGGCCGCGGAGATAAGTAGAAATGCCCAATTAATCCGGATATATGAGGCCCGGTATCTATGAAAAAAATCAATAAAACGTTAATTAAAAGAACCCAAATCACCCACTACCTTTATAATAATGGATGCTCAAATGATACTCATTCTTAATTGTTGTTTATAATATTTAAAAAACCCACACATACAATTGGTGACAACAGCCAGAGAGTTTGAGGGAAATAACATTTTTATTATTGAGTTATATATCACAAACAGTTTTGTTCCCTAACGCGCGTGCGAGTAATATATTACTTAGTTATATTACTGCGACTAACTAGAGAGAACAAACATATTAGATATTACTTTCAAGTAATAACTAATATGTATATCCTAGTTACATATTACTTTCGTGGGAAAAAATATTTGACAGACATTTTTGATGAAAATTAATGAACTGTGAATGGCTGTAACGTCACCCAGTGGACATAAAAATTCAAACTAGGTTTGGTAAGGATTTTTACAAATCCTGTTTAAATTGCCTTTATTTATAGTTTCGGAATGCTCAAAAAAGTATTATCTAATATAAAGTAGTATATTACTTTTGAGAAATAATAACTAATATTTAAAAAAAATATTACTACGCAGTAAAAAGTAGTATATTACATACTACTTTCAAAGTAATATTCGATCACCACTGATCACAAAGAACATATTGTAGTTGAGTGGAGTTGGTCTCAGTTGGACATTTATTGCTGTGTTTCATTCATCGAAAATAAAAGCAGAAAGAGAAAAAGAGAATAACTCTTCAATAACAGATAACAATATAGATCAACATTCGATATGGGCAATCAATAAGTAACTCATGAATACTTTCATAAATTAAAGGTTTTGTGATTGCCGTCCACATAGATGATGATCAGTTTGTTTTGGGCATAATTCCGTATCTCTCAAAATAAGTTTTCTATGTATGTATACCTAAGGTTTCTTTGTTTCATCTTCTTTGTAAACAAACTATCATCAAGATGGCTGCCAATGCTGTTTTGATATTTCCTTCATTGCATTGTACATCCAGTTATCATATTCGTGAGTGGGTTTATATTTTTGAGAAAAATCTTACTTGGAAGAGAATCACTGAATGGAAAAAATACGGCTACGATACAATTAACGAATACATTTATAACGAAAATAATATAACTCCAGAGAGACATATGACGCGAGACCCAGTAAAGAGCCGGATTGCTCCTCAACTTCTTCTGCCAGTTCATTTCGGCAAACATGTCATCAATTTTATTGAAAAAGTCTGATACTTTGGATCCTTGATCATCCCGTTCAGAGTCTCGGAAGACTTTGATTTTCGTTTCTTCAGTCAAATATTCACATATTTCTGGTATAGGAAAAACGATTTGCTCCAAGCTCCTATCTTGTCTGAAAAGGGGGAAAAGAAAATAATGCGATGAGGCATCAAATTAATTTTTGATTGGTTACCTTGCAATTTCAATTTGAGCTGTGTGGTTGTAATAGTAGCGGAGTGCATCACAGGTTTTTAGGTCCATTATCTCGGGATTGGGTTTAAGAAGCGTCCCGATTTCCTTATTGTATAGGGCGAGTTGATGGCACAGAATATAGATATTGTGCCCCACAACCTTGGGAGAGACAGCGTCTTCATTCAACTCCTCATCTTCATCCAGAGTCTCCTGATAATACGCCTTACAAGCCACTTCCACGAGCTGCCGAGGGTTCATGTTATATATAATCTTCTCCGCTACGTTCTCGGTGTCCGAGGTCCGACTCTCCATAATGGCCAGCAAGAGCTTGGATGCGTTGTTTTTCAACTCCAAAACGAGGTCCATGCGATGCTTTCCCAAGGGGTTGATGTCGTTCAGAATGAGAGCTGTGATGATCCCAGGCCGTTTGACTCATGGGTCGCGATGCAAGCCTGGTTCTCGTAGCAGGGGCCTTGGCAGTACTCTGTGAGGGTCTCCAGGATTTGATTGATGAGGAGTACGTTGTTTTCGTTGATGTAGAGTCCCAGGAGTCCAAGGCCACCCGTGGTGGAGCCACATATCACGTCTAGGAGGATGAGTGTCTCGGAGACGAGATTGTATTTGGTCTTATTGAGTTGATCCCGGAGAAGGTTTTGCATGCATCGGTTGTGATTTTCGCAGAGAAGCTGAAGGAATCGGAGGATGGGTTTCATTATAGCTATTTTGGGGGAGAGACGATTTTCTTCTTCTTTCTCTTTGGCGCGATCTACTTTTTCTGCAAGGAGGTCTTCCAGGTTTGTGGTGATGGATGGGAGGCCAAAGAGAGAGACGTCCTCTCCTGCAGCTCCCACGCGAGACGAAAGGTAGGCGTGCTGAGTAGCCATGGCGGCGTTGTCTAACTCTTCTCTCAAGTCCTCGGTGAGAACAACGCCACTTGAGCCTTTGGCTAAATAAGAAAAAAAATGTATATGGTTAGGCTAGTATGTTTATTCAATTTCTCACAGATGCAACTCAATCGAACCATATGGATAAAAAATATGATGTTAGGAAGAAATGACAAAGGAAAAAAGGTCAAACCAATGGATATCATTGCAATTTGAAGAATATAATTATATATTAAGAAAGCAATGGAAAAGGACAATTATCATAACAAAACTAAATTTCATTGGCTCCAAAAGGAACTTCTTCAGCCAATAAACACTCTTTTTTCTGCAATTTACTTACTGAAAGTATCCCTCAATAAATGAAGGGTTTTGTGATTTATGTTTCCGTCCTTGATCCATATTTTTTAAAGTCTCTGTTTAAATGGTCATAATACTCACTTTTCTTGCGCACGACTTTTTCAATATCCGTTTTGCTGGGATCCTTATCCTCATGAGTCCGAGCAGGGATATCCGAGGTGTTGACCACCACAGTGGACTTGATTTCCATTTGTGCCTCCGTCATTTTGTCATTAAAGACCTTGAAGAAGTTTTGACTCACTTCCCCGGAGCCCAGCTGCTCAAAGAGGGACTTTTGTATCTCCATGTTCCCGCCCTCCAGAAGGGCGCTCCCGAGTTCCACGACTTCTGCAAATATCTTGGTGTTGTTGGAGGACTTAATGACTAGATCCACGATTAGCTTGGAGGCGCCCTGATAGTCCAAGTGACACTGGATAGCGTGAAGGGAGAGCTGGGCCCTCTTGAGGAACTTGGCCCCGGGCCGTGCATGATGGGTAGGGATGTCGAGCCGCCGCCGCTGCTGCTGCTGTTCCCGCTGGAGCTCATTTGCATGGATGGAAGGGGGAACTTTTCAAAGTATCGGACAAGGAGGGATATCCGAAGGGAGTCCCCCTTTTCCCCATACTCGGGATCCACTGCCATCATTTCTCGGAGGGTCTGAAGGATCTTGACGCATAGGCTGTCATGTTTCTCCTCTAATAGACGTGAGGTATGCGTGATAAGTCTCCTAAAAAAATAAGTGAATACCTAATATTAATTCCCTTGGCCATTGAGAAGCTTAACTTGTAATGAAGGGAGGGCGATAGCTTGGTGGAAGCGTGCTCGATTCTCTATGTCGGGAGCATAGGTTAGACCAGACATGGGCAAACTAAGGCCCGCGGACAATTTAATCCGGCCTGCCGAGCTTGTCCAGTAGATAAAATATAATGCTTCATAAATCATTCATTACGTCTTGTACCTACAATACCGCGTTTCACCAATAGATGGCGCGCTGACATTTAGACAGCGCCTTACTCCTTATTTCTCTCTTGATTTTTCTCATTGCCATTTGAGCCCTTCTGTAAAAAATGAGCGGACCAAAGACAGGAAAGTGGACAGTCGATGTACTCCCGTGGCTCCTTGTTCAAATTTTATAGCCCATAGTGGCCCACAAGTCAAAAAGTTTGCCCATCCCTGAGTTAGACTCTCGAGAGGGGCAGGTCAATTTTGCTCAACTTCATTAAAAATATCGATGGAATGATTTTAATGCCAAAATACTTATTCATATCCAGTCGGATGCAATTCCTTCGAACCAAATAGGCAAAAAATAAGAGCATAATCTTATTTTACATTTTGAGATTTGAAATTATTGTGTGTATATGTTTGAATTATCAAACATATTCACGACATAAGCATGTACTCAATAATATGGTCGTTCTAATTTAGTTCAGTTAAATTATTTATTTTTCTGGATTTCTTTCAAATTTTCAAAGTGTTTTTAGTAGAATGCCAACAACTCTTATAATATTTCGTTTTTTAGGCCAAAAAATATTTTTGGAATTGCTTAAGACAAGGAATACTACAATTAATTATATTATATTTAGTATTCCCTGATTCAGTTAATCTTCTTCAGACTCCAAGTAATTTTTGCTCATACAATACTCCTAGGGATTTTTATTAAATATTTTATTAAAAAAAGTCTTGTTGCAATACTTAAATGTAACAAAATTTAGTATTATTTAATAGAAGTGACTTACACTTTTTATCACTGTAGCTGGATTTGCTCGTTTTAATCAGTGCTTTAAACTGTTCCATGTATATATGTAATTATTATCCTCAATATTTCATATATCTACAGACATATACCTATAATCAGGAACGGAGTGGGAAGAATTTATCCACCGGGACAATTATGCCCTCGCCGGCCTTATACAGGCCCCAATATGCCATTGGGAGGCTGTCAACGGCCGTTTATGTTTCTTGAGGCCAGCGGCCCACCGGGAATAGTCCCGGGTCTCCCGCTGGCCACTCCGTCCCTGCCTATAATTGACCAATTCAAATATCATGGCTTCGTGAACAATTAACTGCACACATAATTTAATTTCATATTATTACATTTAGGGACACATATCTATAAAATGTATTTCAATTTGTGGATCATGCAGATGAAGTATGTTTTGGAGCTTATATTCTTAAAATGATACAAAATCTTAATACATTTAAGTGCTGAAACAATCCGTTTTGGTTCATCAGACCTATCTTTTTTGTAGTTATAATTTCTTATAATTTTTTATAAAGTCGCATAAAAAATATATTTTTTAAACTCCGGACCCCCAGGGTAAAAAAACTGAAGTCAGATTTGGATCTGATAGGTCTTATTTCAAAAGAATGAGTATCATTTGTTCAATCAAGGGAGTTCATCTTAATTTCGTTGACCGAGTGTTATTTATAAGAATAAACAAAAATGAACGAAAAGGATAAGTTATAATAATAAATAATATACGTTTAAGTGATACTTGAGAGTGCAATTGTCCACAAGACTCATAAGTAGAGCTTAGCAAAAATATGTTAATTAAAATTGGAATAAAAAAACGTTTATTTGCAAGCTTGGTATATTTTGGAGTTTTCTAGTTTTTGGTTGTGGTATATATTACCATTTTCTACATTCCATCCGGATATTTGACTCGCCTCGTTAATTGACAAATGTAGAGAAGAAGGGGACAGTTCACCGCCGTATGTACCTATTTTCTCTTCCTTCTTTTCATTATTTCTTAAACAATAATAAATACGTGGGAAACCCACTTTTTACATTTCCCCCTTTAAATTCCTCCCGATTTTTAGGAAGATATATTTCATATTTATTTACATATTTCGCATTTTTGTAAAATATTTAGAAGATATCTATTTTTTGGGGGATTAGAAAGCTCTTTTATCCCTACTCATAAAGTATTAAAAAAGTCTTACGATATAAATCCACCGCTTTCACATTTGCGCCGGGCCTCTGTTCCCACAGGGAACAATAGCTCGGGTCGATACAGAATGTCCACCAGGACCGAGAGTTCCGCCTGTACCAGAGGCTTCAAGTGATCCTCAAGAACAGACACAATATCCTGAAGTCCCTCAATGATGGTCCTATCCATTCGCATGTGAAGCGTGGCCGAGGATATTTCCCTCTTGGGACCCCGAGCCACCTGCATCCATTTACTCGTAGTTTGGCGGGAAATCAGTGCGGCCTTATTAAACATGGCCGTCACTTGAATGTCCAAGTCCGAGGGAATGGCGATCCCACGGGACTTGGCGACCTCAGAGAGCGTTCGAATGCAATTCTCTACGTTCACCTTTTGATCCACGGTGAGCCATGAGCATTGAGACACACGGAAGGCTGCTCCCAGGAGTTGAACAAAGATGGGCTGACGGGTCTGGGGAAGGAAAATAATATAAGGCTTCTAATCATGTTTAACATTCATGATAATTATACAAGACACTCTCAAAAAATAATAATATTTCTCATAAACCGAGACATAAAAAAATAATAAGTATGAACCAGCATTTAAAACATGCGTGGAAGCATCATCACTGCCTTAAATACTGGTTAACAACCAAACTGTGCATGTTTAATAATAATAATAATATAGTATAAAAGCATGAAAAGGAAATGAGAAATGGGGGTGTTTTAAAGCAGAAAAAAATAATAATGCTAGGACTTACTGTGTATAGATCAACATCCTTCTTGTGATGTGATGAATGGAAGCTTGGTTTCTCAGACCAATACTCTTTAGCTTCCAATAAATGACTCTGAATATTAATTGGTGGTGTGTTTTAAAGGAAAGAGAAATATGTATATATAGAGAGGGAGAGAGAGAGAGAGACAATGATTATATGTTATAGTAAGAATGCGACATCAGGATTAGGCGTAATGTTTGAGATCAATTTTTCTCGAACGTAAAAAAAGCAGATGGTATTATAAAATATGGCTTCACTCAAGGCTTTTAAGGCCTAAACGTCAACTTATAGATAAAAAATATAGTATATATAGTCATGAGCCGTAATACATTTCATTTATGAAGCATTTTAATAATCTATTGCAATATTACATATCTTATTGCAACTCCTCATATTCATATATTTATTTTGCTTCTTCATATTTGGTAAATCAATGAATATCACGAATCTGACCATAAGACGCATAAAAAGAAAGAAAACAGTCAATTTGAATGTTTATTTATGTGTATTTTGTACACAAAATTTTTTTTTTTATTTATTTGTATTTTTATAACACGGTATTTGACAGTTTAAAAAAAAACATGGCCGAAAAACAGTGTTACCAAACGAGGAAGTAATAATCATGTTTATGTATGAGTTGACAAAAAAAAACCATAATGATATCCTTAAAGATCGAGTTCCGAAGGCATCAATTTAAGTTTATTGAATCTTATGGGACTACCAACCACAACCTGGGTGTCTATGGGGGTGTCAAACAAGTGTCATTGCGGCCCTTGGGTTACTCATGACATAAATTATGACGATTTGGAGTTACTCAATGACGTCAATTATGCTATATTGAGATATATCACAATCATGGCGTATTTTTATTTCAAACCACTGCGGGTTGGCCCTTTGTCCCAGTATCCCTAGTTACGCCTTCTTACTGTATCATATAGCATAGACAATCACAGGTTAAACAAAGACGCTTAGGAGGAGAAAGACGGGGAATATATATATTTAAACCATAGAGATAAAAAGATATAGAGCTTATTCCCATCATCTGTGTCCACTATAAGCAAAGTAATTTGACCTACGTCATCGTAAGCTAATCATAGAGATAGATTCTATCTCTATGATCACTTACGATGACGTAGCTCAAATTACTTTGTTTATATTGGCACAGGGACAGCTGAACGACGATGTTTCTCTACTATTGAAGGGAATACGCTCTCTATATCTTTTATATCTCTATGAGTTAACAGGTATTAGTTTGAATAGGAGTTCATGGACGGAAAGTTAGTCATGACAGAATAATGAGGGCTTAGAATGTATTTTTTTTGTCTATGATCTTTGCTCAATCGTCTAAATTACGTATTCGTTATATGAAAGTTAATAATGATATAACTTTATAATAATTTTTGATTCATCAATATTTTCGAATGAAGTTTGAATGTAATTAAGCAAAAGTCTATAAATAATCTAGACAGAAGCAAAGATTAAAATATTTTGTTTGGAACATGATAAGAAATATCATCATAAAAAGTAAAAAAAGAATGTCGATTTCTAGACTTAATTAGACAAAGATCAACGACAAAGAGTTTCAAGCTAATTTGAATCACGGGCAATTGTATAACGAAGTATATTTACTTTCCAATTCAGCTTGCCTTATATTTTTATAACTCATTTTACGCTCGAGTGGAAAGCTTAGACTTTGTTGACGTCACCTAGTCTATAGATGGCTATGATTCTTAAAAGATAAGATTATCATTGAGAATAATATTTATTCTAAGGATGCTTTAAAGTATATAACATCACACTAAAACTAATTATTTTTTAAGGATTTTTTTCGTAGATCAAAACTGGGATAAATAAATGTACTTTGTTATTCAATTAGCCTTGATTTGAATAAAGCGTTAAAGTAAATAGCGCATGCATAACATAAAACTCTTCCTTTTTTCCCAAAAGGAATTGGCCAAAATTAGTTCTTCTTTAGTCCGTAAGTAATAACAAGAAAATAATAACAAAGTCCTTTTATTATCTATATTTAGAGACGTTTGGAGATTTGATATATTTCAAATCACCAAACTTAATCCCTATAACCGGTTTTAAATAGGATTGTGACGTAATTTCATGGACTAGCGACATCTAACGTTAAAGAAAATAACCAAAATTTTGGCCAATTTTTATTGTTTATTTTTTACTTGCATGCGCTACTTTACTTTAACGATTTAAGACAAGGACGTTTACTTTTTTTGACGGGCAAAATGTGAATGGATAAAGCATAGAGATGTAATGATATTAAGTGCTTAAAGGAAAGAATATTGTTGGCATGTTTACATATAAAGAAATAGACTTTATGACATAACTTTAATTATAAGTTAAGGCACCTTTGATTACTTTTGACCGTGAAGGGACAGCAATATTCATGATTAGATTGTATGTAAGTTATCACAAAATATTTACTGTGTGGATCATCTCGGCATGACAAACATCCTCCATTTGTAGTTGGCAAGCACTGTATACATTTTCATCTCTATGGTTTTGAATACAAATGATAATTCATTTATTACCTGAACCGTCGTGCTTTGATCCGAGAAGGGACTTTTGAAGAAAGTCGTGATGATGTCCATGAGCGTGTTTGTCACGTAGTGTTCCAGGGCCGTGTCTGCATGTTTCCGATCATGCGTCGCATTGGATACGACGCCCATGTCCAAGAGAAAGGATTTTTCAAAGAGCTGCCACATGTGGTTGGAGGTGTAGATCTCCTTCATTTCGACCTCTGTGTCGATGTAGCAGTGCGTGAGGAAGTCCACGTAGGCGTCCTTGACCTCTGGGATGGTGTCCCGGTGGACGACCATGGTGACGATGTCGTCCAGGGGGAGGAGAGAGTGGCACTTGATTTCCGTGAAGACGTTTTTCCCCATGGTGCAGCAGGCGAGGAGGCGGACGAGCTCGATGTGGTAGCGGAGGGAGGAAGAGTCGTCCATGCGGTTTCTCTCCAGGCGCATCATGTCCACAAAGTGGTTGAAGGAGGCCTTGTCGTTGTAAAAGACGAGGACGTCCTCACCCGCATTCACCATCTCCTGCATGACCATGTCCTGACAGCGTCTAAAAAGAACAGAGAACAGAGCATCAGCATTAGGTTTTGTAAACCCTTATCAGGCCTAAGGAAAAAATGGCATTTAAGGAATGGTAAAAAAAAAAAAATGAAAAGTTATACATAATCGAAATACATAACTTTTTAATCGTTGGAATTCATGCTATTCACCGACAAGTTTAGATATAATACAAATTTATCGTAATAGGCAATATCATATATGTATAATGTTCCTAACCGACCCCAAAAATAGCAATCCGTTGTATATAAAAAATATGTGAGCAAGTATTTAACAAAGATAAATATTTTTGGTTTTCAATGAAATTATTTTTTTTTTGTAGATGATACTACGGCATTCATTGAAAGAGCAAATAAATAACACCTGGCCAATATGAGTTAGCATACAACTCACCGTATGAACTGATTTTCCGTTCGGACAATGGTTTGTAGGAAGCGGAGATATTGAACGTGTCGCCCGTGTGACTCAATGCAGTGGACAAAGTGCTGAACAACCTTTTCATTCACATCGTGGCAAAGAGAAGCATTGTCTTGGAATATTGCACACATCGTTCGTGACTCCAGAAGCTATGAGAAAAAGTAAATATACACTTTAGTATGACCACTTCATTCAATCAATGGCTCCAGGAGTTTTCGCAGCTACAAATTAGTTATTTATGGATAGCATTGTTTATTTTTTGGCTGATAAGATTGTAATTGTAATCAAATTAATATAACAATCGATTTATATATAATGTTCTTCCATCCAAGGTATCAGACTAGTTCTAAAAGGCTAAAAGCCAGGGGGTCCTAATTAGCGGACCGTTGTCCAAGACTTGACCATCACCTATGGTTAACATTCGAATACTTAAATAATTTAAAATTCTTTTTGACGGGACGCTTCTTTTGAACTATCGCATATTTCCTCGTGTATTTATTAAAAAAATTATGTATTTTTCACAAAAAATCGCATTAATATATAATTAAAGTAATGTAGTTGTAGGGATGAAAGGCAGGTAAAAAAAAAAGATTAACAATCATGAAAAACACGAGGTAACAATATTATAAAATAAATATCGTATTGATATTCAAATGTGAATCCTCAATTTCAACTCCGTGTCTTGTTTTTATTTTTTAAATTAAGAAATGGCTTCCATTTTTGATATCTTGTTAGCCAAACTAACGAATTTTCCTTTTTGAGCAATTGTTATGTAGTTTTTTTTTGCTTCTAATTTGGAAGCGACAAAGTTACCGTCGTTGTAAGGAGAGAATAGTGAACACATGATTGGGATGAAGACCCAGAGGAAGAGGTACTATTTCTTCTTTTATTTCTTTGGGCGGCTATTCATTCTCAAGAAACCGTTCTTGGTCGGTAAAGCAGAGGCTCTCAAATCATGATTCAAGGGAGAAGGGAGCTAATTGTACGGAAGGGTGCATTTATTCTTTTGTGCGCGGAAGTCTTTTGATGGAGTAGAGGTTTAATTTGCTAGGAAAAGTTGATGTGGCTGTTCGTTTGTAGTGTGTCCGGAGATGGCAGTCTCTTGCAGCTCACCTCTTAAGAAAATATGATTTTTTCTTCTTTTTATTATCTTTTAAATTCATAAACTTTGTTCCGTAGATTGTGTAAGAAGGATCGTGAGCGGTGCTACTCGGCTCGAAAGATGATTTTATCTCCGCTTTTGTGCATAGGATACCTTCCATGACTTCTGTGGTGAGTACAGATACAGTGACATTCGACGGAGGATCACACTCCTTTTCTTCGCTCGTAGACACTTTTTGGAGTGATTGTTTTTGTATCCATCTCTTCCTTACCCTGATTATCCAGTATGGAGTAAAGGAATTCCCTACACTATCTTATTTTAGCTTTTTCTTTAGAACATGCTTTTGAAAATTGATCAAATCATAAACGAGTTTAGGACTACCACCCCCCAGACTAGCAACCCCCGGCATTTACCCCCTGCCATTCAACCTCCGTGTCATTTCCCCCTTGTTTCTAATATTTCTTATCCCTTAAAGTACACTTATGAAGTTAACTATGTTTGCTTTGACTAAATTGCATTAGTATTTAAAACCTATGTTCCTAATATCGGGCATATGTTTTTATATGACACACTGAAACTAATACATTACGATGTTCTATACATTTTTCTCTCTCAATAAATCTCTTGGAATTTTAGTTCTAAAATCCCAGTCATGAACTATGTCTGATGACTTGGATGAAGTAAAAATATATAAATCGGCGCAGACAGACAAGAAAATACTGATCATAAAAAAATATATTAGATAGCGGCGAAATTTCCCACAACCATTTAATTATTGATTAATATTATGGACATAAAAACTGTTTCATTTTAATGAATACATGGCTAGTTGGATTAGTAGTAGCGTTTTAAAAATACGCCAAGAGTTAATATAATGAAATGAATAAGATATTCATTTATAGTTTAATGAATAAAAAAAGCATGTCACATAACAAAAAAATATTAAGTAGTCTTCATTGGAGAAGATATTCACCAATCTAAGAACTTACGATATGATTAAAAACATAGCATATGTCTAATATTTAGAAAAAATACATTCTTAAACTGGTAGGACATTTATGTAAAACATTGAAATAAATCGAAAGTTTCATAGCTTTTACCAGGGATGAAAGTGAGCAGACCAGAACGCTCTACCAGCAAAATAATTAAGGTCAGTACTGATCAAAAATACCCTAAACTAATTTTGACCGATGAAAATGCAGAGATCCGAATAGAACTTTTAATCACTTTCACCCATGGCTTTAACAATCACATGAAGCCTGCATGACACACTACTGCTATGAACTTAAAACAAGGTGTTAATGTACTCAGAATGATATTTCATTTTTAAGGACATGCACACCATTCAAAGGGACAAGAGTAATTGCAATACCGAAATAACTATTTTTTTAAAACATACATGAATATCTATATATTTTACGTCACTTCCTTCCCTCAAGAAGGTACAAGTGGATCCCTGAAGGGGTTCGAAAATAATTAGTGTGTATTTAAATACCGTCACTTCCATGGCGTGTTTTGCGGCAAGAGTTGGGACATTTCGAATTTTATTTGCGTATGAATTATATGTGTTTGAATATTATATAATATATATATATCAGGAAACGAACGGGTACCCGGCTGTTTTTTGAGCGTCTCGGCCCGGTGTCCCGGGTTTTTTTAGACATCAGGCCGGGACTTAAATATTTTCTTTCATTTGTCATTCATAAAGTTTTTTAGAAAGGAATTTTCGAAATATTCTTTTCCAAAAAAAAAAAAAACGTCATCACTTTTTCTGAGAAATTTGTTTTTTTGGAGATGCTTTTCTAAAAAACGTCGTCACTTCAGATTGTCGAAGGAACGAAAATATATATTAGGTCCCGGCCCGGCTTGAAAAGTGTCCCGGTCGTTTCTTGATATATATATACATATAAGAATTTTAACAAATAAGGGCATTTTTATAGTTTTTATCTATTCAAGGAATTTTCATTTTTTCCGCCATAAATTGTCTCACTAATGCAGTGTATTAACAAAATTATACGTTTAAACCAGATTAAATAACAAAAATAAAAAACCTCTTCTGAACAGTCGTTTGTTTCATAATCTTCTTAATAAGTTATATATCTAAAGAGACACGCTTTCAAGCACGCTCTGGAAGTAATGGGCTCAAAGTCAGGGAAAGGATTTGGGATAATACTTACATCAGGTGTGAGGAAAAGCTCGAGATGTTTATGTAGGAGTGTTTGATTTTGTTGGTTCCCGAGGCAGAAGTTTTGAAGGAACTCGTGTGCAAGTCGCATGAGTTCATTCATCATGGCGTCCTCCTTTTTCTCATAGGAGATTTGGAGTAGATCCAGAACGACGGAGTGAACCCCCATGTTCCTCAGGAGACGCTGCTCATGCTTGCGAGGCTTGATGCTCACGTACTGGAAGCCCGTTTGAATACACAGCCGGTTCATTCGGATCAAGATCTCCTGAATGGTGGTGTAGTTGTTTGCCTGTATGATATCAACAGGGTGGGACAATTCCGAGAGTCCATCCGCGGGCTTGGAGCTGTGCTGGTCCTCTGCTTTACCCGGATGGACAATGTGATTGTTGTTGTTGATAACGGCGGCGGCAGAATCATTGTCGGTGCCATTCGAAACAGTCGAGGGAGTTGAATCCTTGAGCCCCTTTGAAGAAGGTATCTGATAAAAATGAGAAAAAAGAGGGATTCATATAATAAAAAAAGTTTTGCAAATAACATCTTATCATCTACATGGATCGAACATACTACAGGTCGGAACCAGCTCGCAAGGGACCTTGATTGCAAATGACATAACTTTTTTCTCACAGTTTCAAAACAACTACAAATATTTACATTAAAATTGGGAGAAATACGTAAAAAATAAAAAATAGTTTCACTTTTCTTACCCTTCATGAAATAATAGAAAAAAGTATACTAATACTGTCAAACTACACAATTACATGCAATAAGAATATATCATCAATATTTGGCATCTCTTTCATTATATTTTAGAAATATAGAAACTAAATACATTACTGCGTACATAAACATATTACATAGTCTGGTTAATCTGACTTTTTGTTATTTTACGAGAAGTACAATGCTTTCGAATAATAATAAACTACAATTTATCTATTTCAAAGAAGTACATATATAATTACCCAGCCTAACGAATCAAATTCATCCGTGTCCGAGGACTTGAATATAAACATATGAAATAAACATGGAAAATAAATAGAGAAAAAAAATCATGAGCTCGTGGAAATATTAAAATATTCAAGAAGACATCAAATTTGAATTAAGGGGGTTTGAAACCCCTAATTTTTTTCTTCATTGAAGCCAGTGATGGTATGAGTTATTGCATATTTCTTTTAGCTATGAAAATAACTCATTTGTTTGGATTATCTGGACTAAAAACATAAGCTTTTCTACGTCTTATAATTTTTAAAAGTGAAATTTATTTATGGTAAGGAATGATACTACAAAGTAAACAATCTTATATTTATATACAATATAATATTTATGTAACAGATCGGCTGATAAGGCCCGAGACTAACTAAGAAGAAAACATTTTCTTGACAAATTCGATTTTATTATTCAACATAGTTGCCTTCGAGGGCGATACAGCGATCTTTCAATTTTTGATTTCACTTTTATAGTAATCTTTCGTTTTATCCAAAAAATAGGCTTCTGTCTCGGCGATTACTTCATCATTGTCCTTAAATTTCTTGCCAGCGAGCATTCTCTTCAGGTTTGCAAACAGGAAATAGTCGCTGGGGCCCAGATCTGGAGAGTACGGTGGATGGGGAAGCAATTCGTAGCCCAATTTATTTAATTTAGCCATTGTTTTCATTGACTTGTGACACGGTGCATTGTCTTGGTGACACAGCACTTTTTTCTTGTTCAATGGGGCCGCTTTTCAACAATTTCATAATTCAAACGCTCCAACAAGGCTATATAATAATCGCTGTTGATTGTTTTCCCTTTTCAAGATAGTCAATGAATATTATACTGTGTGCATCCCAAAATACAGACGCCATAACCTTCCCAGCTGACTGTTGCGTTTTTCCTCGCTTTGGATTCGGTTCATCATATGCAGTCCACTCAGCTGACTGTCGATTGGACTCGGGAGTGAAGTGATGGAGCCATGTTTCATCCATTGTCACATATCCACGCAAAAATTCGGATTGATTACGATTGAACAGCTTCAAACACTGCTCAGAATCATCAATTCGTTGTTGTTTTTTTCGATTGTGAGCTCTCGCAGCACCCACTTTGCACAGAACTTTCGCATGTCCAAATATTCATGCACGATATGTCCAACGCGCTCTTTCGATATCTTCAGAGTCTCAGCTATCTGGATCAACTTCACTTTACGGTCATTTAAAATCATTTTGTGGATTATTTTTATGTTTTCTGGTGTAACCACCTCTTTTGGGCGTCCACTGCGTTTATCATCATTCGTGCTCACACGACCACGTTTGAATTCAACAAACCATCGACATATGGTTGCTTTCGATGGAGCAGAGTCCGGATAACATTCTTCAAGTCAAGTTTTAGTTTCGACAGTATTTTTTCCCATCAAAAAATAATGTTTTATTAACACACGAAATTCGTCTTATTCCATTTTTTCACAATAACAAAAGTAGCTTCACTTAAACGCAATATCTCACAAACTAGTTGTCAGACAGCTGTTATATTTATGCATGTATATTTTGAAGGTTGGTACTAGCTGACAGTCATATGAAAACAAATTCACTGGCGCCATCTATGTGTTAGTCTCGGGACTTATCAGCCGACCTTGTATGTTGTATAATGTTCGAAGAGTTCAATCAAAGGATTAAACAATGTTTGTTTAGTTCCCCGATCATCATCATCCCCACCCATAGAGATATAAAGAAGACATAGAGAGCTTTTTGGATTCTTTATGGAGTTACGTCATATAAACAAATATTTCTATGATCAACTTACGATGACGTAGATCAAATTACTTTGTTTAGTTTGGGCAATGGTGACAGCTGAACGAGGATGTTCTCTGCTATTGAAGGGAATAAGCTCTCTATATCTTTGTATCTCTATGTCCCCCCCCCCCCCACCGGAACTCAATCCGGTATCAGTCGGTAGTAAGACCTTCAAAAACCATTAATGTTTAGTAGCTTTTTTAATTTAAATAAGTAGTTATATGCTCTTAAGAGGAGTTCTTTCAGATGGGGTTTTTCCCATCCATCCCTCTAGCGATTTCCTTCATCATCTCAGGTGGTATATTTCGAGGGCAGTCATTAGCAAGGTGATCTTATTTCTGAGATGACGTTTACTCCTCAATAGACTCAAATGTTGTCTTATTCTATAATGCTAACTGCTTTTATTACCTCCGCCGAAGGAGGTATTGTTTTCACTGGCGTTGGTTTGTTTGTTTGTTTGTATGTTGGTTTGTTTGTCAGCAGGATAACTCAAAAAGTACGAAACGGATTTGGATGAAACTTTGTGGAGTTGTTGGAAATGCCAAAAGTAACAAGTGATTAAATTTTGGCATCTCTGAATGCTTCTTTAAGATGCCAAATGAGCTAAATACTAATAAATATTTCAAGTTAGCCTACTCTGCCAATAGATGTCGCTGTGCTGGGAAATCGGGTGCCGGGAGCGTCTTCCTCTCGGAATTTCCGTCGAGGGGAACCCTCCCCCGTCCCTCTACGCCGCCCCAGTCGTGAAAAATCCTCCTCGGAAGGCTCATAAGGACCCCGTGACGGCGGAGGTTTGCACTCTCTGAGTGTATACATGCCTCTAGTTTTTATTATTATTATTATTCACACAACGTTTCTTTCAATGACGTTCTAGAAAAAAAAGTCTGGTATTCTTAACGATGACACGTTTGATAACACTTTTTACGCAGTACAAAAATGAGGTAATATATATCACGGTTTAAAAAGTTGTACTTCCTGGTTCCTTCATGTCTCATGATTACACAAGCATGAATGACTTTTGTAATAATAAAGTCTAAGAACATTATTATTTCTTTTAATTAAATAATGAGTGGGACAAGAAATCGTGAAAGGAGGGGAGTAAAAAAGTAAAAAGAAGAATGTTGAACGTCGTGAGTTTGTATCAAATGATCCTTACGTGATCATGCATTTCTTCGTCGTGGTCAATGGTCTTGAGTGTCTCCTTTTGCCCCGAGGTGGGGGACTGGACATCCGCTGCCTTGCTCTTAAACACCCAAAGCTCTGACTTCTCAACCAGGAGGCGAAGCCCATCCAAATCATCCTTGATTTGCTTGTAAGACTTGACATCACTGTCACTCACGAGGAGTTGAACCTGAAAGAAAAATCATAAATAAAAATGTTAAATTATAAGACCAAAAAATATATAAATTATTTTTTTTTAAAATTATTTTTGCGTACTTTCTTCAATTTTAAATATCTATACTTTTTTTTTGTACATCGTACAAAACTATTTATTCGACACTTGCAATTATCTACATACAGATTCACATATCCAAAATACAAAACTCTTATAATAATAGTTCGGGCCGATATAGGGACATGAGATATATTATACAATCATGACCAATTAAAAACATCAAACGCAAAAAATATTTAAATTATTTTTTTGTATTAATTTTGCGTACTTTCTTCAATTTTGAAATATCTATAGGTTGCTTGAAATGTTAAATTTGCTCCTAGGGGCGAAGTGTTAACATTCAGTGTGGACTATCGATTGAATTTCAGTATTTTTGTAGATATGTACGTCTGACAAAATATTTATTTGGCCGATACCTTTACCGATAATATGATTTTATCGGTGTTGGTAGAAATTTATTAGCAAAACATATATAAATTCGATGCTTTGTACAGTAAAAACTATATAAATAAGGATTTTAGCTTAAAATATCGAAAAACATATATTAAATTCTGTTAAAGAATCAATAAAAATAAAAACTGGCAATTCTTTAAATGTTTTATAAATATTCGCATATTATTACTTGAAAAGAATGTGATATTCTGGAATAGTACTTATATCACTACTTATACACTTGCCCCTGAGGTACAAAAACGAGCATAAAGACGGTGCTTTTATCTACTGATACCTATACCGCTTTCAATCGATTGATTTGTAAAAATCTAATGATATTGATTTAACAGACTTTGCTACCAACTAGTACCTAAGTCGGTGGTAGATTATTTTTTTGCAGGTCTTAGCTCTGCTTATTTTGATAAGAAGTAGTATAAAATTTAAGATTAAATGATGTTCACACAGTAAGAGAAAGATATACAAAAATACTTATCACATTATTATGTCATGTTTAAAAGGTTCATCTAACCCGACGAATAATGTCAATTTTTGGGATAAAACATCCCTTAAAATACATCATGGACACGCCACTTTATCCACCAGAGTCTGATCCAGATGAAAAATAAATTGCCAGACAATATAAGACAGCTATTACTACACATTTTTTAATCCAATTGAATAGTATTGACTAAATGGAATCCACGAAACTGCGCATGTTTTTTCATATGTTGAGTATAGCTTGTTTTGCTGTATAAATAGTATTTGAAGGCAGTTTGATGAGGCTGAGATCAACTCTATCAGGAAGCCAGTGCTTGATAATTACTTTTTTGCAGACAAAAAGTATTAAGGGTCATGTTCAGATTTGTCATCAATGTAAAAAAATCATTATAAACTATCTTTAAAGATGGCTGTTAAGTGTTGTAATGTATCTTCCTTACCTCATTAGTTAAGAATACTATTAGTAGAATCAGTTATTTTTTCCAAATTATTTATATATTTTTGTGCAGAACAGACAATAATAATCGTATTGTCGAACATCCTGTTTAAAAGCCTGTAGAACCTCCTGTCTCTGCGAGAAGTGACGAAAGAGAAGCTTGAGCGCCCCTGAGACCAATGGGGGATAGTCGTGCATGCCCAGATGAAGAAGGACCCTCAAAAACGTCTTCCCACCGGTTCCATCCAAATCAAGAACGGCACACTCCTCGCTATAGCAAACAGGAAAGGGTTGATTATAATTAAAACATAGCAAATTTTGAAGGAACACCGAGTGGACATGGAAGGGGAACACATGCATGGGTTGGAGAAAATGAAAATGACATTGATAGAGGTCGCTAGTGGCTACAAAATTCTCAAAATAGTAATTTGCAAAAAGCTGGCCTAAATTAATTCTCCACAAATCAATAACAAACTAAAGAATATTGTAATGAAATTGATCGTCATCACAAATAATATATTATATATATATATATATTCTAAAAAAATCAATGTTTTATTTAAAAAATAAAGAGCGATCCCTACTGGTCTCGATACTTGGATCGACAAGGAGCTACAGCTTTTAAGAAACTTTAATGAAAGAGGATGTATAGTTAATTCAAGTGCCCAATTCTCCCTAAACATGCTATTTTTGTCCACTTTCCGTTTTTACAATGTTTTTATTACGAAGTATGTCATTTTTATATTTTTCATATTTTATTAAGCGTTTTTATGATATGTTTCATGTCCTTTAACAGTTGCTCTCCCCCATCTCTACAAATGTTTTTACTAGAAAACTGTAAATTTTAATTCCTCGAAGATGTGACTAAATAATTATACAAAAAAATATTTAATGTTAAACTTATTACACTAAAACGATTATAAGGAATTTGAAAAATATATCACTTTTCAACGAGAAATTGAAAAGAAACCCAAAAATACACATAAAAAAAGACATAATTTTTTTGGAACATACCATAAATGCAATATATAAATTCATTCACAACTATATATAGAGTTTGTAGGTAGTTTAAAACTAAGTTTTGTTTAAATGCACTTTATAAATTCTTGTTTTGAAGTGTTTACGATATAATAACTAGCGAAATAAGTTTATATGCTAAATCTATTAGTTTTCTGTGATATAAAAACAAGTTACTCTTTAACAATGTTAAAAATGTCTATTAAAAAATGCATTAAGTAAAATGTTTTTTTTAGAGTAATAATTAATGCATTTTTTATATTATAAATATGTATATACTAGATAAATATTATGCTCCTTCTAAACTATCAAAATTAAAAGTGATAGCAAAGTAAATTAACAGTCCTTCAACTAAATTAAAAAAGCACTCTTATTTTTGAAGTCTGTATAGTAAAAAACAACAAAAATACCCTTCTCTATTTGATTATACCAATAAAGCTACTTTCACATCTCTAACAATGTATCAGGTGCGATTTTTTGTTGACTTAATACCCATTAAGTGTTGCAAGAGAAACTGAATATACTGAAATACCATTTACTAACTATATAAAAAATTGTTAGCCTGCAACATTATCTAAGGCAGGTGGTTTGGATAATTAATTTAAAAGTACTATGTGACAAAGTACTTACTCCTGTATCCTTTGCCTGATGTAAATCCACAAAAAATAGTTAAATATTTGATGAGTATGCCCAATTTATTGATATTAATTAGGATACATTTACATTTGTTTCAACAATTCATTGCTTTGGGTGCAAAATTAACGCCGAAAATTATCATGAAGTAAATTGATTTTAGTTATCATTATTGTAACATTTTATATCTATATCTTTCTATATCTATATATATATACATCAGGAAACGACCGGGTATCCGGCCCAGGTCTCGGCTGTTTTTTGAGTGTCCCGGCCTGGTGTCTTAAAATCACCGGGCTGGGACTTAATATTTTCGTTCGATTTTAAACGAATTTTTAAAATTTTAGTTTAGGAAATTCTTATCCAAAAAAACGTCGTCACTTTATTTGGAAATTCTTTTCTAAAAAAAACGTCGCCACTTTGAGAATGACGAAGGAACGAAAATATTAAGTCCCGGCCCGGCTTGAACAACTTAATTCCCGGCCCGGGTCCCGGCAAAAAAGTGTCCCGGTCGTTTTCTGATATATATATAGTAAAAAAAGACATTAATATATCGATAGGATTTTTCAGTTTATGAAGCAGGGGAGGTCTGTTAGATAGTCTTTTTGGATCTTTTTCTCAAGGCCTTGCTCTCAACACAGATAAATTAGACATGGATTTCCTTTTGCGGATTGACATTCAAATATTAAATCAGTAGTGTATTAAAATTTATTATTTGGCAAAAAAAAAGATCAGAATTCTATCGGGAGTAAAAAAAGCGATCGGATCGGGAAATATCGGATCGGCCGATACTCGAATTCGAATGATCGGAATCGGATCGGAAGCAAGAAAACGTGATCGGGACGACACTAATTTAAAATATAAAGATATTGCACATACATAAAAACTAATATGTAATTTTTATAAAATGATATTTTTCTAGTAATATTATATAATCTGTCAATCTTAGTATTGATGCAAATCTCAAGGCATTTTTATATAAAAAGAGCACATTGGTTGAAAACCATTGCGTCAAAAATCATTACTTTTCCCATTCATTGTCTGTGGCACTTTAACATATTATTTATATCTTAATCCTTTATATTTTTATTTGCAGAAGAACATATTGAGCAAGCATTCATTATTGATCTATGAGGCTTAATCGTTAATGAATCTTCATTAGACATCCAATTCATCCTTCCTGTATGAAATGCATATAAATCTGCTATCTCATCCTACAGCCCACATAAAAAATGCATTATTCAAATCAGTGATACTTTAATAAATGGATAAACTCAATGAATAAGCTCAATTAACTAGCTGAAATAAGGAATGATGTGATTTAGAGTCATCGATTAATTGCGAGGATGCGTTGATTTTTTTGTGGTTAATATGTTTATTTATTAGATAAAATCATACAGTGTAAAAATATAAGAATACAACACTAGAAAGTAGGAGACACAATCTTAAGACAGTTACGTTAAAAACAAAACATAAATGAACATTATAATTCAAAATTGATTTTGTTTTTATGAGCCACCAAATAATCTTATTGAGCTTCTATTGTCTTATGTTATGAATATTTAGAATTTGCGCCACATATGATCTATGTTTGTCTTTAGTTAATTTATGGGGTAACACGTTTATATGAGAGAGTTTACTTGATTATTATTATCAAAATACTAGTCGGTTGTCCTCCTATGAAATATCAGACACTCATGGTTTTATCCAAGGAAATACAAGGTATGCCTATTTTGGGTGTCCAGTAATTTTATCGCGCGTAAATTCGTCGTAGACCTTTTTATAGCCGTTTTTTGTCGTGGGCATTTACCTCCCTTGCTCTTTTATAGTCAGTCAATTTACTCGTTTTTTCTTTTTCTCGTAGGTATTTTTGTCGAGAAGACCATAACAAGAGCGGTCGATTTCAATCCCATAGTACTCCCAGCTGAACAACCAAGGCTAAGGTGTTGCAAAACTCTTAGGCCGCGTGTCTTTTCCCCCCTCAAAGTATCAGCGGTAGATTTAAACCCCATGAGGCCCCGACTAAGTCCGCTAGATTAGGTCCACAGAGTAAAAAATAAATAGCGCGGAAAATGCTTCACTATAAAAAAGCTTCGCGACAAAAATACGGACGAGAAAAGGCGAACGAGGAAAATGCTTCAATACAAAAAAGCTTCGTGACAAAAATACCCCCGAGAAAAAGAAGGACGAGGAAATTGACTGACTATAAAAGAGCAAGTGAGGTAAATACCCAAGACAAAAAACGGTTTTAAAAAGGTCCGTGACGAATTACATGTGATGAAATTACAGTAAACCCGATTTTGCCAAGAGAGCTGACGTTTCGCTTGACCGGACTGATGTCATTAAAAACGACCGGCAAGCGGGAAGAATGACATTACAGGATATTTTTATGACGTCAAAATTATAATAAAAACATGAATAAACATAAAGTTTGTTTATTCTTTTATTTTCATAAGAATTGATATGTCCGTTGAAAATATCACGACGTTTAAATTGTAACATGAATCAAAGAATGAATTTGGTAATAAATTACAAGTATATATTTTATTCTTTTACATTTATTATTATTTTAAATCTCTCTTTTTAGTCCACTTTAATTAACAATAAAGATATTACCATGGCGTTAAAACAAGAAGGCATTTGAGTATTCAAACCTCATAAATTCGAAATCCCACGCATAACTTCTTTTACATTCGTTTTTAATGCCCAACACCACCACAGGAATGCAAAGGAATCCGAATTAGAACATACAAAAAACACACACACACACTCCTAATGGAGGGTAGAATTCGGCACTTTTAAATGGTTTATTAACCATAAATTATTAAAATGATTTATAAATCCTTCCTACAGATACATTAATGGAAATTAGTATATACTTTACAGGTTTGATTTCTAAGTTGCAATTTATATAAAAATATCAATCATTTTCTTGATTTTTTTTCCTTTTCTTTTTAAGTTTTTATTTTTATTTATCAATTTACAAAAGAAGAACAAAAGATAAAAAGAAATGTTAAAAACTTTTTACTCAAAATAGTACAGAATAGAATAAAAACATGGAGCCCAGTTGTGCGTGAATGACAGTACATTTTCCTGTATTAATTACCTCTAAATACATTGATATGAAAAGATTACACAAATAACAACAAAATACATGTTGTATTTGAACAATTTCCGCTACATATAAATTTACTTTTCAGCTCCTTAAAAATGAAGGTCAAATTTTCAAGACTAAATGTCAGCCCATATAAAATTAGTTGGCCTTTGGAATATATGTATTTACTCTATTAGCATGATGGTTCACTAGTTTATATAAAATAGAAATACAGAAAGTAAATATTATACAGCTTTTAGTTATTCAGTATACTTACAACTTATACTTCATTTTTTAAACTAAAGAATACTTTAGATTAGTAGAAAAGTAATTTCCTTGCTTATATTTCATTTCGTATTATTATTTTTTGTGTCATAATTCTAAAAATATGTCTTACGTTTAACAATGGTGTTAAAGTACCGAACTGTCCCTGACGGAAATAAGTTGCATTCAAAACGATAATGAATGCTGATATGACAACACTGAAGGTTCAATTATGCTCTAAGAAATATGCAACATAGACATTTCCATGTCTTTTATAAATATGTCTTTGGAGTAGAATAAAGCAGAGACGATAAAGGCACCATTAATTAACTATAAGGCTCCAATGACGTCAGTCCTTTCGTTACTCCTCAAGCACATAGAGACGTAAATGTGTGCTTAGCGTATGGGAAATATTATTGAAGTTAACACAAATGTTTACACCAGTGGATTTATGCATTAAGGCTTAGATAAATAAATTATGTGCTAAATACTATTTTCAAGTATTTAAAGGATTCAAAAATTAATTAAGGGGTGACATAAATACCATTAATTATATATAGTGCATATACTAGCAAAATTACCCGAGGGGGGGGCGACTTATTTTAGGTAATCATAATGAAAATGATTTTCCGGTAAGCACCCTCATAACCAAATAGAGTTCTTAGCCCCTCAAAATCATCTGCAGAAATTTGGTCAAAATCTAACATGGTAATTTTAAAAAATTGTCAAAAAAACGTTTTGCGACTAAAATAAGCATGGTGATGAGGAATTTTGCGGGAGTTAGCAATCCCACTAAACAACACTCCCTGAGCTCGCAAAAGTATTCACAGCCAATTTCGTCAAGATCTAATGAACCCTTCGGGAGATACAGGGAAAGAACGAACAAAATTATTTTATTCGTATACCTAAGATTACTCAAAACAGTTTAAAGTCTGAAAAACAATTTTCTTTCGAATGATATATTGTATTTATTTTTAAAAGTACAATACATCCAAGCCCATGGTAGGACTTTGTTTAACATATCTTAGCTAACTTATTCTCGATTTGGCGTTCCTAGGAAATAATGTTATAGCGAGTTTGGTTTAATTCATTTGGAAGAAAATTAACCACCTGAATGAATTTGACTATTTTTTTTTGCATGATTTTATTACTAGTTGAAAAAATCATGGATTTTTTCTGTGCACGGATATCCAAGACATCGGATGTGTATTTAAATAACCCTTTTGTTCAGTGAACACTTCAAATAATCGTTTTTTTTTAAATCTTTTAGATATTTTTTATCTTTATCAGTATTGATCAACAGTACATTTATTGAATATTCTACAATTTGACTTATTATAATCCTTAAAAAACTAAGGATGAATATATAAAATACACTTTTCACAGATAAATTTACTTTTTAATAAGAATTTTACATTTTGTACCTTATCAATTTTCATACGATCAAAAGATCGGTCATTGCGTATGTTTGTTATACCTTCAAAATAAATCAGGTTTGATTTTATGCAAGACAAATGTTATGCATTATAGTCGATGATAATTTGTGCGATCTAAAGTTGGACACAAAATGACATCATATTTTGAACCACCTTCCTTTATGTTGGCAAAATCAACTAATTCTGCCTGACAATTGCGTATTGTTCAGCAAAAGACATCTACTTATTAGTATGTTGGTTTCAAGCATTATCCATAGTTATTTTAGATCATATTAAAACAACGGAATACATTTGAAAACTTGTCAAATAATAATTATATTTTCGTTTATTGCGCAGTTCAATCATATCTGATAAATGATAAATAACATTTATAATGCTATAATGCTTATTTCTATCCTATCGGATGCAATTCTATCGACTATATGGCAAAAAAAAAAAAAAAAAAAAAAAAAAAAAAAAAAACATTCTCTCTCATCCAAGTTATTTGTTAAAAGTAATTTTGAGATTTTTGAGATATCCACATTTGCATCACTGATCCCTAATATAATATAATAACAACCCAAAAAGATTGGTTTCTCATAACTCTTTAGCAAGGTGCAAGGTCCAGTATATGGAACCATACTTTCTTCTATTGCAGTGTAGTATTCAGGTGTTGCTCCGAACTTCAAAAAGAGTTTCATAATTACCTCCGCCGAAGGAGGTATTGTTTTCACTGGCGTTGTTTGTTTGATTTGTTTGTCAGCATGATAAACTCAATAAGTACGGAAAGGATTTTAGATGACCTTTTGGAGTTGTTGGAAATGCCAAAGAAACAAGTGACTAAATTTTTGGCATCTCTGAGTGCAGAATTAAGATGCAAAATGATCTAAATACTAATAAATATTTCAAGTTAGCCTACTCTGCCAATAGATTCGCTGTGCTGTGAAATTGGGTGCCGGGAGCGTCTTCCTCTCGAATTTCCGTCGAGGGGAACCCCCCCCGTCCCTCTACGTCGCCCCAGTCGTGAAAAATCCGCCTCGGAAGGCTCATATGGACCCCGTGACGGTGGAGGTTTGCACTCTCTGAGTGTATATATGCCTCTAGATTATATTCGGACTCCAATATTTTACTCCCATGTCAAGCTTATATTAGAGATAGAAAGTCGAGGATCTTTTGGGCGTGTGAAAGGGAGAATGTCTGAAGGGTCCAATTGAGTTCAAGCTCCTTGTTATCACTATTCTCTTTCCTCTCTTGAGGAATATTTATTTCATTTATGAAGCAGGCCAAGTCGGCCAGAACGGAAGATGTTTATTTTATATTTGAATCTCTGTTTTTGCTTCTGTTCTGAGGAAAGAGAATAGTGATAACAAGGAGCTTGAACTCAATTGCACCCTTCACACATTCTTCCTTTCACACGCCCAAAATATCCCTCGACTTTCTATCTCTACTTATATATCCCTGAAGCTAAACAGGAGAGAGATAATCCGAGCAATCCTAATATCAGCGGCAGCTCGGTACACAGCTTTTACTCTAAAGATTCCGACTCTCGGAGGAGATCTTGGGATAACGCGTCCGTACTCGTCAAATACTTCCCGTCAACTTCTCAGCACTACGCCAAGGCCATCCGAATAATTATAAAAAAATATAAGAATTTAAAAAGAGAGCTTAGTTTTTACTATAAGAAAATTATGTATTGTGTTCTTCTTTTACTACGTTTTTAAAAGTCAATAGAATTTAAAGTTCTTATGGGTATATTAATTTAAACTATAATGTTTTATTTATGTTTTTACCAAACACAAATCTCCCCCTTTTTTATATCTATTTTTATTTTATATTATGAATAGAATAAAGACCTTTGCCAGGAAAAAAGAAGACGACTCCCATGTCGACATCTGACATCAGCCTTTAAGTAATGCCGAAATTTAATCTGTGGTTTTAACACCATAACCGCGATAAAGTACAAAATAAATATAACCATCGACATAAAAAGGAGGAAAATATGATATGTACTGTTTGGACGAAGGGGTATTTAAATACCTTATAGTTTTTTATGCCATCTCCATATTTAAGTCACTATTACTTTTAAGAGATATAATTCCTAATCTATTCTTAGCTGATTCTTCTGATATAAATGCCGATCGTAGTCACTCCTAGGAGAGGACAGGATCGTGATCCCTACCAGGAGGGTCAACGACTCTACTGGATCTCCGTCTCTACTGCGAGATATATATATTATTTATAATAATAATAATAATAAGGGGAGATTTGTGGAAAAATTCACATCATGAGAAGATTAAATAAAAATACCCTTCTTTCTTCCTTTTCTTACGACTGCTTGTGAATGAAGAACAAAAGAAGTTCAAATAATTAAATGGTCCGCCGCTCCAAGGCCTTCTTCTTACCTGCTTCCAAAGATCCCTTCGGCCTGAGCCCCAATGCCTTCCAGGTCAATGCCCCTCATGCCGCAGTTTCGTAGCCTCTCCTTCCTCTCGGACTCGTCGAACTCCCTCTTGAAGATGGAGAGGAGACAGCTGATGCGATAGTCGAGTCGGACGTCCAGGATGAACTGAAGGATGTCGATATCTTCAGCTTGGTGTCCATAACTAGGTTGTCCTCCTTCTTGGCAGAGAGGATCTTGTTGTGATGGATCTGTGATTGATGGGCTTGACCCCGGTTGTGAAAATCGTGAGCATGGCACCCATTTCGCTCAGGGAACGAAGCGCACCGCCTTGGCTAAATGAAGAATGTGAGGATAGTGAGAATAAACGATAAATACTGATTGTGTGTCACTTAGCAATAAATAACTACTATACTACTATATGATAATACAAAAAAATAGGTTTTAAGATATAAAATTATTTTTTAAAGGCTTTTAATGTACTGTATGTTCTTATTGTTGCAAACTTATTTCTGTTTTTTAAATATATAATTACGAACAGTGTTTTGAAATATATAATTACAATTATAAATGCTTAAAAATCCTTCTGCATCCACATAGAAATTATTAAAAATATATGTTTTATTATAAAATTATGCGACAAATAAAAGCACATCCAGTAAATGAGAAATAAATAGTGTTTATTTGCATGTGTCCTTAGCAATAAATCATACACTTATAAATGTTCGAAAAATAAAAAATCAATATGATATTAACCAAATATTATAATACACAAAAAGGTCTAGTTTTTGTATGAAAGTATGCAAAATTAAGAAACAAAAGTAAAATTTATTTGTTGCATACAAATCTGAAGTTAGTTTCAATAAATTGGCCACTTAAAAAAATATATAATATCAAACTTTTGATTTGCAACGACTTTTTTAAGTTTGTTCATTTGTGGCTTTTTTTTGTAATAGTGTCTTAAAGCAATTGTCTTTCAGGTATTTTCGGGTTATTTTATGATAGGTATGTTTGGTTTTTTAAAAGCAAAAGATTGAGTTGTAATTTGAAAGATAGCTAATCTAGTTGGCCATGAAAAAAACAAATGTTCCTAAATGTATAATTAAGAATTAATCTATTTTCCAATTACCTCCATTTCCGTTTGGCTCCGCTAAAATTGTAAATTTTGCATAAATTTGGACATATTTTTTGAAATTATTTATTTATTTTAAACAAATCAGTTGTATGATGCATAAAAACACATGAATTTTGCTTGGAATTAGACGAAATATATTAAAATTATACTTTTGATGCCAACAGGTTTGAAAATAATATTTACAAAGCCAAATAATATAAAAAAACTTTCCATGAATTCTAAAGATAAATCGCTTGCAAATGGAATACCTAATTATTCACCATAACAAGTTAAATATAGGGAAGCATTAAGGGTCACGATAAGGATTAACTGTTTGACGAAAAAATATTAAATAAATTTAATTTCTTTGAGAAAATATGAGATATTTTAGCCCAAGACTTTGAGTAGTAACACCTTGATCCATAAAATATCCATAGCTAGATCAATGCCACTCAGTTAAAATAAAATAGATTACATGCGTGTAGAGCAAAGTTAAAACATATTTTTAGTGCTTTTAATATAAATATAGTGTCAGTCTTGCTAGCATAAAAAAATGGTTTTTTTCGCCTATATAGTTCGACAGAATTGCAGTATCCGACTGGATATATATAAGCATACTAGCGTGTAAATTAGTCACTCGAACCTAGGATCTTTTCAATGAGCAGGTGACCAAAAATGACCATCCCCTCTAGGGAGAAGTCGAATCTGCGACCTCAACATTGAGAGTTGAAAACGCCCTAACGCACACGGCTATCCCTTGTTATTTATACCTGTCCTCTCAGCCCCGTGGTACAGTCTTTGCTTTACTCTATCTACCTCTATACCAGTGTTTTTGAACCATCGTGCCTCAGAACACTGGTATGTCATTATTAATTACACTATGTAACAAAATCTCCGATATCGAAATTAAAAACTGTTCTGAAATGCATTGAAATATACGAAAAATATATTAGATATTGATTATAGTCAATAGACTTGAAACACAAAATATAGCCGCTTAATAGGACACTAAAAAATGATCAACTTTTTAAAATATAAAGCCTATTTTTTCGATTAGTACCAAAGATATTGAAATTATAAAAACTGATTTCAAATGCATTGACGTACTGGAAAAGTAAATACTACTACTGATATTTGCGGCTATTCTGACTTTGGACGAAGATAACTGGGTGTGAACAATTAAAAACGAGGAAAATCCTGATTTTCAAAAAAGGCAATAAAGGCCAAACCTTTTTTTGGACGATATTTTAGGTGGCATTTTTGGAATCTAAGTAAAAAATGGACTCAAATTAGGAATTTGAGCCAGGGGGCAAAATCCTGTTACATAGTGTCATCATTTGTTTGTCCCTATGGGGTCTATCGTCTAGAATAATAATAATTATTTATTTTGTTATACAGTATTCACCGCATAATCGGGCACCTGATAATCGGGTACCTCGCTTAAATGACATACGCCTCCCAGAAACACTTCCAGTGCACGTCATTTTTACTGGATAATCGGGGAGGGGGGAGGGAGAGAGAAGAAGTAAGCATGAAGAGTTGTGTAATCAGAGAAGAGATGGTCTCCAAATTGAATCAGTCGTGTATACACAGTGGCAAATGCTAAAAACAACGTACTCTAGAATCGTTCTTTACCCCAAAGTGAATCTGACATTTTATTTTGTATAATAACTGGCCTAATACATTTAATGGTGAGGATGCAAACAACAAAATGAAAAAAGTTGCCATGATCATGATGTTGGATGCAGTCAAATGTTAATAGGGTGCATTGGATGTCAATCTTTGTCTCACAGTTGTTTTAATATTTTATTTATAATTCTTTTTTAAATAGAACTGATGATGCCGTGAGTGTGTGGCGAGAGCTCATCGCGAAATCGGGCACCCCGCTTAAAGGGGCCGTTATTGCTACTCCCAGCCTGTCCGATTATGCGGTGAATATTGTATATAATGTTTTTTCTTCAAATTTTTCAGCTGATGATTTGCCGTTTTTTCAATAAAAGTGCTTTGGCTCACAGAAAAGGTTGAAAACACTGCAATATACACATATTTATGTACATTTGAAACTAAAGAGATAATTTAAGAAGACAATAAATAAAATAAAAACAATCCAAAAAATAAATAAAAACTCTTGGCATGCGGGATGAATCCATCTACCTGTGAACAACCAATCATTATCCTCGAAATTATCCTCAAATTGATCCTCTTTTGCCGCTTCAATTTAAAAATAAAAGAGGAGAAATATATATGAGGTAGCTTTGCGTAAGATCAAAGAGAGCCATTCACCAATTGTTGAGTTACGTCACTATTTGTCACACTTACAGTCAATGTCCCCCGTGGGAAGTTTCCCATTGGCGGCCTCATGATCTGAGACGCAGTCCAGAATGTTGAGAAGCGTCTTAGTGAGTCTCAAGAGACCACAAAAGCTGTAAAATCCGAAATAATGAGATCGCGAGCAAGTTTTACGACTTCGAATGTCAGTTTGTTCTGTTCGGCATCTCCGAATGTCCAAGAGGAGTCCACGACGTTTTTTAAGTAAGACTCTACAAAGTTGATAGTGGGTTGAAACTTCTGCCGAACGGTTTCCTTGGTGGAGTCGGATGAATGATCGTTGTCGTAGCTGAAATATATGAGATAATTACCATTAATATGCAAATGAGCAGTGATCTCAGCGATAACGATAAAATGGTTCTTTATAAAATTACAATACACCATACAAAATAATAAATAACTCAAAACAAATGATTAACTCTGTAACAATAACTTTTTAAAACGATCAACGATAAGCCATATTTATTATTTATCGATCACAAACGCAGCACTCAAGCGAATGACTTGGAGTTTCGTAATTTGAGGTTCTCTTTTACTCTCAAACACCATCTAGCTGACTGACAACATCATTCATTTAATTTAATTGCATTTGTATAATGCATTTCGCTATTATTATTATTAATTCTAGTGTTTACGTTTTAAGATAACTGTATACTTACTCGTTGATGCACAGTCTAAGAGGGATTTCACTCCATAGGCGAGCATATTGTACGGGTTTGACCTGTTCTTGTGGGTCACGGTCTACATGCATGTGCAGCATAAGACGACAAAAGGAAGCTCGAAGATAGTAAGGAAGGTTGTCATCTTCCATACATCTAAAAAAATAAGATTCAACAATAATTATACTTACGAAGAGCTACTACACATTCGGTAAATTTACTCCAACGGCGTTAGAATATTTGTATCGTCTACAGATTTACAAAAATTTAACAAATATCACTACTATCATTAGCATGACTGGTAGATAATTGGTATCATTATATTGAAAAAGTGAGCATTTTCCCTTAGAATTAGTTTCAATTTCATTTTTGAGAAATAAATATATTTTTTACTGCATCATATTATGCTGAATACACACGTTTGCAGACAAATATGCGTTAAATATTCGAGCTGAAGGAATAGCCATTGACATAGTTGTTTAAAAAATACATCTATGAGCTAAGAAGGTATTCTATAAGGGAAAAAATAATCTTATAAAGTCAGTAAAAAATACATTGATGAGTTAAGAAGGCATTAATATTAAAAAATAATAATTTCATTGTATAAAGTCGGTCAAAAAATAAATTTATGATGTTATTAAGGATTTTTTATAATGAATTATCTATTGATAATGAATAAAAATAGTATATTTTCTACCAAAACCATTAATATTAGTTTCGACTTACTTAAGGATAAGTTTAATATTAAGATGTTTGAGAGGCTGTGATGGCAAGATACTGCCTATCCAGGCACATGTTTGAAAACAGATCCAACTGATGGCGATAGTAGTCCAGGATGGCGATATCCTCCGCGTTTCCTCCTCTGGCACTCACGGCTATGTCAGTCAGGGCTTTTTGACTCCTTCCAACTCAGGATGACGATGGAAGCACTCAAAGAAGAAAAAGAAGACGATAAATTGGTGGACATCGTCGACGTACTAGATTCCCGATCTCCATCTAAAAATCCGTCGTCCACCTTATCATCGGATTCAATCTGGCTCATTCTGGAAGAGGGAAAAAGGAAGATTCTTCAATTGGTAAGGAATAGAAGTAATGGACATCATGCTATTCAAATTAAAGTATTTGGTGGATGTTATTGTGTCAATCACTTTTATTTTTTTATTGAATTCAATCCATTGTTGAAATAATATAAACCAATAATTGTCCAATCAAGGATAAACTATTGCGGTGAAGTAATAAGGTAAAAAGAAGTGAGGAGGCTCTTACCTGGTCTTGATTAGGATACCCGAGTTGCTCTGGCTCAGAACACGCTTACAAATGAGCTCCTGAGTAACCGGGATGGCTCCATTGTTGGATATACATAGATCTGACAAGTAGTCCAGGAATCGAGAGTCCCATGTATTCATATTCTTTTGAACCAAGCGGACAAAGGTCTCAATTTCTGCGGCCTTAATGTGCTTCTCCAGGAGCTTTCGATTATTGTGAAGGAGGGCCGTGATGGTGTCCTCGGCGAGGATGTCATAGCCAATCTGCTTCTGCATGAATCCAAAGTGCTTTGCGATGTACTCTTGGTTCTTGCGATAGTCCTTTTGACTGAGTCGGAGGATTCGGTAGCAAAGGCGAAAGATGTACTTGAAGGGTGCGTGGCGAGGATCTGAGAGTTCTTCTATGCGGAGCAGGGGCTCTTCTCCGGACTCGCTCTCCAAAAAGGGGGCCTGGAGGATACGAAAGAGCTGCTTCAGAATGTATTGCTCCCGAAGGAGCTTCTGTCGGTCCCGGTTGCAGGTAGGAATGACCTCCAAGGGATCCACACGATGCTGCTCATTCTCTTGATTGGCCAAGAAATATATTATGTCTTGGAGTAAGTTGGTTAAGGACCTAGAAATTAAAATATGCAACATTTATAACAAAAACCTACATATTTCATATGCATAAAAGAACGTTTTGAAAAATTGCTTTTAATAATGTCTATAAAATATAGGTTTATAAGAGCAGAAGTACTTTAGCTTGTCTCTCAATGTAGTTGGTGCGCAACACACAAAGACTATTTCAATGCCAACACATATTACTCTTTTTGCTAACTCCTCCCCCCCAATACCACCAATATCGTAACTCAAGCCATTTTTAATAACGTACTTAAAAATAACTTAAAAACATCAACATGAGTTCCCTTTTATCTTTTTCCTTATTAAAACTATAAAAGAACAGTAGTAGGAGCTTTGTTTAAAAAATGGTTGGTGCGTCAGCACTTATGTTCATTTATTGTCACTAAATATTACTTGACGAAATTTGCCAACAATAACAAAGTCCTAAATGGTCATAGCTAAATTTAGTTAAACTAATTTTTCAAAATAAGCTACAACAAAAAAGTTTTGCTTCATAACGAAACCTTTGAACGCAATTGTGGGGGGTGGGGTAAGGGGGGGGGTCAAACCAAATTATCTTTTTCTACGATCATTTAGTTTTTAATGACGCAACTTTCGCGAAGGATGGTAGTTTGATATCTTAATATTAGGTTTCTATAATACCCCCTAATATATATATATATATCAGAAACGACCGGGACCACCTTTGTATTTCCGGGGCCGGGCCCATGCGTTCCAAACTGGGACGGGGCTTAATATATATTTTCGTTCCTTCGATATTCGAATTGACGACTTTTTTTAGAAATCCCAAAAAAAATAAGTGACGACTTTTTTTATAAATCATTCCAAAAATAGTGACAACGTTTTTTTCAAAAAGCCCTTCCAAAAAAAAGTGTGGACGTTTTTTTAGAAAGACTTTAAAAAAAAAAAACTCTCAGAAAAAGGGATGACGTTTTTTTAGAAAAGAATATTTCGAATACCTTTGTAAAAAAAACTCGTACCATTATGAATGACAAACGAAAAAAATATTCAAGTCCCGACCCAGTGTCTAAAAACACCGGGACAGGACGCTCAAAAAACAGCCAGGACCCCGAGCCGGCCCGGGTCCCGGTCGTTTCCTGATATATTGTATATATATATCGATAAACAATGCTCTTAAACGACGATTACTAAAAGTGGAGTACAATGAATCGATCAAACAAACTTGCAGCGCAGCATAACTAATACATAAACAATACAGTCTGACTTACCCTCCTCGTTTTGAGAAATAATTCTTTTTCCAATTTCCAGGAAACGTTCTCAAGAACTTTGCAGGCATCATTGGCAAAGTCCAGATCTCGAACCTCCCGTGACGTCCCGGAAATAATGGCAAAAGCCTCTTTATCCTCCTTCAAAGGAGCGCAGCCACCTAAAAAGACAGAATATGTACACAAAATGTAACTATTTTCAACTTTGTAATAAAAGTAAACAAAAGTTACAGAAAAAACAATCTAGAATGAGATAATTATTTACTTTCGCGTGAAAGTGATTTAACCAAATTGCATACAAAAGCCGCTTTATCCTCCTTCAAAGGAGCGCAGCTAACCTAAATACAGAATTGTACACAAAATGTAAATTATTTTCAACTTGTATAAAAGATACACAAGTTACAGAAAAAACTCAGAATTAGATAATCTTTACTTTCGCGTGAAGGATTTAACCCAGATTGCATACGGTATTATAAATTATTTATTGCATACACATTTGTTTTACTTAAGTTATTTGCATTTCTTATCAGCATTTGTATCATAATTGTTTACTAACTTTCGTAACTATCTTAACTTTTATATATTTTATTTCACTCCTTCATAAATTCACCACATCCGTATCTAATTCGGTATCAGCAGCCAGTAAGGCTCTATTGAATAATTAACATTCTTATTTTGATATAGTTAAAAATTCATTAGAAAATTATATACTTTTAATTGACATTTTAGATATATTATTTAGTTGATAATTAAAATATTTATTTACTATACAATATACAAAGTTAAATAGCGTAGAAGGAATAGGGTAGGACAGCTTATGTAGAAGGAAAAAACAGAAAAGAAAAGATAAATATTTCCATACAATAAGCGTTTTTTATATTTTCTCTTAATTTATTTTAACATTACTGTTTATCAATCAATTAAAAATTCAAATGAATGCAGATTTATTTTTGACTAACTGAATGGATTGATCCTTATAAAAGTAACTTTGAAAGAGATATGACCACAAACATGGCAAGAAAAATAAATGCTCAATTTTTGCTGCCCAAAAGCTTACGCTTTACGACCTTTAAAAGATGCATCTTCCTTACAATGAACTCTCAACACAAATTAAATTATACCTCTCTTAAAAGGATATTTTTTCACACAGGGCTTAGAAAAAATCTAATATGAAGACGTTTGGAAGCCAAAAAAACTGCATCGGATGAGAATGTTTCATGAGAAAAAATATATTAACTTAGTTCATTTTTTCTTTAACATAAACTTATCATGCATCTAATGAAAGTCATAATTACACTTGTTACAAGGTAAAAAAAAGTTAATTTACTGCCACCAGTAAAAAGGGCAGCTCATCTTCAATATTTTTTATGATGCGAATAGTTTAATCAACAATGCATTTCTTTAATAACCATTCTGATACATCCAGTGAAAACTACATCAGAAGGAACTGAAATTTGAAATGAAACTTTGTTAAATGAGTTAGAAGTAATATTTTGTCAACTCAAAGAAAAAAAATGGACAAGTATGAAATTGCCAAAGAAAGAAAAAGAAAATGATGACGTATGGAAAAATGGCCCAAATACATGGGTAGGTAATGAGTGAAATAAATATTTTATAACCACTTTCTTATCTAAATTGAGCATGCGCTTACTCAATTTAGATGAAAAACATTGCTTTCGTACTGCACTATTCCCTCCAATATATATATATATATATATATATATATATATATGACCATTTTTTCGGCAACCATTATTTTCTCTTTCTATATCAGGTCATTTCCTTCTGGTCCATTTTTTATTGGGTCATTTTTTTCCTAGACTATCTTGCCCTCGGCTATTTATTCCTAATATTACGGCTTTTATATATTTTTTATCACTGCATCTTATATTTATTGGAAGCCACATAAATAATCGATCCATACGGCCAATGAATGCTTTTGTAAGTAGCGTCGTTGGGGGACTCTGATTGTTTTCTCATATATATTTTAAGGCTTTGGAAATATTCAAGCTTACTATTAAAGCATATTGCAATCAACAATCCAAGATGCAGCATTCAATGGAACTAGGCATTACTTCCACGGAGTTTAATATATTTGCTACTCTCACGAAAAGCTTTAGACTTTTACTTTATTCCTTCTAATCCATCATTTTCGACGGGATTTGCATAAGGAGCTATTAATCTCAATTTGATTGTGATTGATTAGTGGCCTGTTTTTAATTCTGAAGGTTGCCCCCTTAGGGTTCCTAAATTTAAATTTGAGCATCAAGAGACTACCAATGCAGTTATCCTCATACTGCACTTGGGCTAGAGAAGTTAAATGGAATAAATTCCAACTTTGTACTTTGTTGGGTAACAATATTTCCAAATTATTGAAATCATAAAAACTTTTTTTTGGGCAAAATATATTGAAATTATAATTTGATAATATTATATTTGCAATGGAATATATTCATTAATGAATAATAAATATCGTTTATTCACAATTATTGTCAAACGCATGAAATAGTAGGTTTCCAAAAAAAACGATCTAGAAGAAAACATTTTATGCATAAAATAGTTAAAGTAGAAAAATAAAATACCACGCAAAAATTGGTCAAATACATTAATGATATTAAATATTG
>CP045900.1:22069506-22098894 GCA_013387185.1 Caligus rogercresseyi | reverse complement strand
CCAACCTATTATTTTTTCATAGGTGGCCTTTTCTCCGGCGCTTTCATTGTACTCCTAAAACGGTTATCATGGATCAGGGATTTCACAGGATTATCAATCAAAACAGGCGAAATATTGGACAATCCCTATTTCGACTTTATCCGGGTCCACTTCTTGTCATCCTTTTTATATTCTTAATGGGCATCTAGTAAAGTCCAAGATGGTTTTCATCGTAACCCTTACTGGTCCATTTAATATAAATATAATGATTAAATTAGAGTAATTTATTTTTATGGTTAAGATGTTTATTTATTAGCTAACCTTATACAGTGTAAAAAAGAATACAACACTAGAAAGTAAGAGATAAACAACACACCATCTTAAGACAGTTACGTTAAAAATAAAACCTAAATGAACATTTTTTTTTTTTTTTTTGCCTATGTTCGATAGAATTGCATCCAACTGATAAAATAAGCACTATAGCATTATAATAGTCTATCGAACCTAGGATCTTATCAATGATGTAGACCCAAAATGACCATCCACTCTCGGGATTCGAACCTGCGCCCCCCACTTGAGAGTTTGAACACGCCTTAACACGCACGGCTATCTCATCCCTTTGAATACACGAGAAAGTAAAGATAAAAAAACACAATTTTAAGACAGTTACGTTAAAAATAAAACATAAATGAACATTATCATTCAAAATTCCGTAAGTAGAGTAACTTATTCAAAAGAAGTGGCACAACAAATACTTATCCATGGTTAGTTTCTTTAGCTTGTGCAAGTGGAAGTTTTCCTCAACTGATACCGTTTAGTACATTCCTAAAGTAAATATATTTGTACATATATATTTAATAGCTTGGCGGTTGGTAACCTAGAGCGAATCTTAAGAAACGTTGAACAAGTTCAAAATTGTTTTTTTTTTTGTTTGAGTATAGGACTTTGAAAAACTATCTAGAATAATGTGTCTGATCTATAAAAAAAGGTTTAAAGCTCTTGTTCAGAACTGTCGATAAACACAGATCAAATACTAATATTAAATAACATATGCTGGTACTTCGGCCAAGTGAAAACACATTATTCCTAAATAATATATTTTTTCATTTATATAAATTATATCAAAAAGGTCAAGTGATAAATTATTCATTATCTAAACTTATATTTTTAAATGTATCAAATTTGATAACATGTGTTTATAACAGATAGTGTTATAATAATAAACCCGTTAATATCATTGGTTGACATAAAAGCATTTTAAGCACAGCCTTCCCAAAAATGCTCATCTCAGTTTCTTTCAGGTCATCATCATAAAATATACCGACCGTTTATATTTTTTTCCCTTGCCTTTTACGATGTATTATACTCTTATATCTACACCCAAAGAAGTCCTTAATTTAATCTTTAAAACCAAAGAACCATAAAAAGTTAATTAAATCCGCTGAACATTGACAAAACAGATTGCGGAGCCTCAGGGAGCTAAATTAAAAAATCCTCAGGTTGTTGTGTTGGTATCATAAAAGTATATAAGCATCCTTTTGTCATCCTCTCTTACGTTTAAACCTCTTCATATGAGTCGTTTATTACTATTACTACTACCGTAATTGATGAAGCACTTCATGCCAAAGGCTAATAATAACCAACTTTTAATATTTGGAATAAATAATGTATCTGAAAACTTGAACGGCGTAGCGGATATGAATAAAGTTGATAATAAAAGTGAGTCCATAAGCTATAATGATGGCTAAGATGTGTGTCTTGGTTATTTTATTTGTGTCAAGTTATAAAGAAATCTGTATTAGGAATACATTGCGACCACCCATTTTTTAAAATATGACTTTATTGATTAGAGTTATTGTATATATATGTGCGTATATATAATTAAACATTATAGTTTAAAATAAAAACTCTAACTAAAGTCAAAACAAAATGAAATCACATATAAAATATACAATCAATCAAAGCAGCTACAACTATAAAAACTATATCTATCACATAAAATAATATCTAAGAAAAAAATATACAAAAGATTACAAAAAGAATAAGATCTAATTATATATAACGTATAAAAAGTTCATAAAAGCTAAATAAATGTTAAATTAAAATCTACGAAGTTTTCTTATCTGACTCTTCAGAAATCTGTATAAAATCTTAATAGGCGTCATAGAAACCGTAAGCTCATATTGAGCTGTTTAAGTAGAAGCGTAGAGTGCCTCCAGCGTAGCTCCAAGCCGTCCCAGAGAGATCCGGGATCCTGACGGTGAGAGCCGAGTATCGGGCCGAAGATGACATTAGAATAGCCCTTAAGACACAAATATCCCTTGCGTAATAAAAATAGTACTAAAACCTTTCATTGTAATACGGCCACCTGTCTTCAACGGTCATTTTTGGGAGGCTGCATTGAGTGACTGCTATAGTTTGATTGTACACGTTTTGAGCTGAAGGCAGATGGAGAAATCAAATATTATAAAGAAATATGTCAAAAGTTATAATTATATCTGTTTTTCTATCACGAATTCCCATTTTTAAGATTGAAAATACACCAATAGCGGTCACAATCATAACTAGAGCCATATTCCAATTGTATCGGTGTATCAAGTATTGTTGGAGTATCAAGTAAAAAATATCTAAAGTTCTTTATATCAACGAGTAGAAGTCGTTGTATTTGAAAGAACAAATTGTATATACTTATTGAAGGTTCAATTTATTTAGGGTTTCTCTTTATCTTTTGAAATTTTAAATTGGTCCTCTTAATATATTGTTTTAGCAAAAATTGTTCATTTCCTTTATACAAAATGTGATTAGGTTATAATGAAGTAACTTATAATATATATATAATTAAAAAATGATGCTCTAAAAAGTAAGTTTACATATTTGACTCTCAAATAATGGGAGGAAGTCTCAATACCCATAATTTCACGGCATCATTCATCGCATTTTACTCTCATTTGTGGGCTTCTTGTCAGAAATATGTCATGCAATTTAGGCAAAGCCAATTAAGTCAGCTTAATCCCCATCTCCCCTTATTTCGAATTATTATTATTATTTTGCTCTTGCATAAGGCAAAAATACCGATGTTACTAAGTTAACAATTTAATCAAAATGTCAGCCTCCCCTCCCCCCCTTAAAAAAATATATTTTATTAAAACATGCAAATATTTGATACTCTTTTAGAAAGTGATTATGTTTATATTTTATAAAAATATTTTTTCAATGAGTCAATATTTGTAAATGTCTCAATATGTATGATGTGAATTAAGAAAAAATTGTAATATAAAATGGTCAAAAAATGACTACATAGACATGTTATAAGTAAAAATTTGACGTACTACCAGTTTTAAATATGACTGAACCCGATTTTATAAAAAATAATATCATTGAGCTTAAGGATGACTGCAAAAATTAGTATCCGCAATTATATAGACTTTGTTTAAATGTATATTATAGGATTGTAATATATGAAGCCACATATATATTTAAGTAGCTTAAAATATTGTATCTCATTGTTGGGGGCGCAGGTTCGAATCCCGAGAGGGGATGGTCATTTTTGGTCTACCTCATTGATAAGATCCTAGGTTCGAGTGACTAACTTTAATGTTATAATGCTTATTTATATCCTGTCGGATGCAATTCAATCGAACCATATATATATATATATATATATATATATTATTTCAGAAACCATTATAGTTAAGCGATCTCAGATTTTATATATACGATTAGGAAAAAAGTAGCGGAAAAAGTAGTAATGGAATCAATGATCAAAATTAATAGAAAATAATTCAGATTAAAATCTTGTTAAGAAAGATACATTTGACGTTCTCATTTATTAATACAATTTTAACTAAGGTAATTGTATGGTAATTAACTCTATATTAAGTATATATATAATATTTTTAATGATTTATTCGAAATTGATGAAATTCTCCACATTTAATGACTTATTTTGAGTATTCCAAATCGTATCAAATCAGTATGATATTATTATTATAAAATCAAATCGATTCTCTTCACCTTAATCTGTTTAATATTTATTTGTATTCTTCGAACCTCTCTATTTCCAAATAAAACATATTATAGGATAACTTTGTCCTTATGCATTTCTTCCGTACATCTTATGGTAAGATCACACATCTCATTTCTTCCATACATCTTACATATGAGATCCAACTATCTACACTTATATAACCTCCTATCAGCTAATAACGAATACATCTTTTATTACAGGTGCAGTCGTAAAATGCCAGGTATATATATTTTTAGCGGGGGTTTAAAGCTCTAATAAAGATAGTAGTAGGGGATTCAGGGTAATGAAAAGGATATCTAAGACAATTGAGCAGAATGGCTCATAATTTTTTATTTTTACTATCTTAAAATGTGATGTGTCATTGAATAAAATGATGTGAAAGGGGGGAGATTATATTTTTTGTCCATGAATCATCATTCTTTGTCTATTAAATTATATAGATTTTTTGAAAGCTTGTCGTAAGTCATAAATTAAGGACTAATTGTATAAGGACGCTTTGTCTTCACTATAATACATATATTCTTATTTAGTTTGTTTTGTGAGTATTTTTTATCCATGTTATTGTTCTAATGATTCAGGGTTTCTAATATAAATATATATATTTAAAAGGTTTATTACTGTATACCGTATACATACATATATACATATAATATTACAAAGACATAATAATAGTACAATACATGCATAAAATAAAGAGCGCGACCACACAAAGGGTATATGCGCTACAACAGTAAATGTTAGGTCTAGTTATAGTATAGTTTTCTTCAATATTTTTTTCATTTTTTACATTTCATAATTTTAAAATACGAAGTACTTCATCTTCTTCTTGCGATGAATCATGCCTTTCATACGATAGTGCTGGACATCTGTTGATAAGATGATCGCACTCTGAGTCTCTTCCATGCAGACGTTACACATTCCATCAGTTGACTTTTTCCATTTGCTTAAGTGAGCGAGGAAAGGTCCATGGCCGGTGTAAGCTTGAACTATAAGTTTAAGGTTTTCTCGTTCATATTTGACAATCTTTTGTTGAGGCTTTTCTAACATTAGATGAGTATGTTTCATACTTTGGTCTTTTTTGATCTGTTACACCAGCAGCATAAAAGAAGTCCTTTACTTTTTTCTTGATGTAGCTACAGTAAAGAAAAGCATATAATTTAAAGATAATGTGTCAACATTATCTTTAAATTATATGCTTTTCTTTTAATGAAACGCCGTACTGGCCTTCAATACTTTGCTGGTATCACGTTCCGACTCACTTCTTCTTTAGTTCTTTCCCAAATAGCCCAATATTCAGTACTATCATACGTTGCTTTGGAACTCTATATTCTCTATGTTTAGTTCTTTCTATCGCTGTCTTTCCTCAACATGGAGAACATACAATATTCCAATATTCAGTGATAATATACGTTGCTTCGGCACTTCATATTCTCTATCTTTCATGCCTGGATGCAACAAATTCTTATAAACTATATACATTCAGAAAGATATTAGATAATATCATATCAACACCTCCAAGAAACATTAAACTGTTCCTACAATTTTCCTGTTTTGACTTTCTATGCCACTCTTTGCTAGACAATCTGCATATATATATATATATATATATATATATATATATATATATATATATATTAGACCTCCCAAAAAAACCCACTTTTTTAGTTCTTTTACATATACCCAGCGATTCTGGTTCATTTTTGATGCTGAAAACGAGTATCTAAATAAAAAATCTCTAGCATTGTTAGAAATCGGACGTCACTGGTGTCAAAGGTTATGAAGCAAAACTTTTTGTTATTACTTATTTTGAAAAAAACTAGTTTTACAAAATTTATCTATGATCAATTGATGACTTTGTTGTTTTTTGCAAATTTTCGTCAAATAATATTTAGTGCCAATAAATGAACATAAGTGCTGACGCACCAACCATTTTTTAAATAACAGCTCCTACTAGGGTTCTTTATAGTTTCAAGAAGGAAAAAGAAAAAGAGGGTACTCATGTTGATGTTTTAAGTTATCTTTTTAATACGTTTTTAAAACGACTAATGATAGTAGATTTTCCCCATCGAATCCCAATCTACTCCCTCTGAATCCCTCTCATCAGTATTGATACCAATTCTTTTAATTTTTGTTTTTCTCAAAATACAGTTTTTCAATGGAAATGTCATTATGGTAATCTCGTGAATTCGCCAATAGACATTTTGTTCAACATATATTATATTATTATTATATAAATAAATATATATATATAATATATATATATATTAATATATAATATTATATATATATATATTATATATATATGCTCATATTTGACAATCAAAAAATTATGGATTGAACTATGAATTCCGTAAATGAATCTAACGGGCGTCATAACCAGACGATACCATCAGCTCAATCACAGAGCTGGTAGCGTTGACACGATTGAAACACTTTCGGGTTGCGTGAGGAAACGCACGACGTGAAAGTTCAACAGCCTGAAGAATGTTCTGACGCTGTTTCTCGCTCTTGGTCAGCACTTTAGTAAAGTCAGACCCGAACTTGACGGCCCTCTCTGCCGCGTCATTGACAACTTGAAGAGAGGTGACGATGCCGCTTAACTCAATGAATGTTGAATCAGAAGCCCATTGTGTGACCGGGAGCTCCAAGAAGGTTGGATGGATGTTTGTAAGCTGAAGGTAGAAACGCTCAATGAGATATAGGTGGTGGCATTTGGTATAAAAATTCTTGTTATTCTTTGGTAAATTAATCATAGCTTATTACAATTATTAAAGGAATGTTTACCCGGCTAAGAGTTTTGTCGGCTTCGATGATGTCCAAAGCACTTTCGGCACTGACATCGAAACGAGTTTGCAATTCCTTGAGAAAGAGCTCCTTCTTCTCCTCGGCGTTTTTTCGCTTCCGTCGCAGTGAATCCACCACCCCACGAAATAGATCATGGAGGCGATGGAGCTTCTTAATTAATTTTTTCCTCGCCATGAGTGGCAAATAAGACGGTGCCCAGAGACGAAGTAGGGAATCGGCGGTGCTACGGGCAGCTAGCTGCGCGTCCGGTCTACCCAAAGACCAAAGATGAAAGTAAAAGTGCCGTATCACCTCTTCGGTTAACGGGAATGGACCTGGTTTGAAAATTTCTAGAGTATAACCAATACCCAGTGCCTCGCTTAAGCACTTCTTCAGTGTCCGAGTTTCCATTTTATGTTAAAGGCACTTGACTGATAGATCAAAGAGTGAAATTGAATCTGATACGGTGTTTAAATCCGTGTTTATAAATAAAAACAGGTTTTGATGAAATAAGATTAAATGGTTATTGTATTGTATTAAAAGATAACTTAAAACATCACTTGAGTACCCTCTTTTTCTTTTCCTTCCTGAAACTATAAAGAACCCTAGTAGAAGCTGTTATTTAAAAAATGGTTGGTGCGTCAGCACTTATGTTCATTTATTGGCACTAAATATTATTTGACGAAAATTTGCAAAACACAACAAAGTCATCAATTGATCATAGCTAAATTTTGTAAAACTAGTTTTTTTCAAAATAAGTAATAACAAAAAGTTTTGCTTCATAACCTTTGACACCAGTGACGTCCGATTTCTAACAATGCTAGAGATTTTTTATTTAGATACTCGTTTTCAGCATCAAAAATGAACCAGAATCGCTGGTATATGTAAAAGAACTAAAAAAGTGGGTTTTTTTGGGAGGTCTAATATATATATATATATATATATATATATATATATATATATATATATATATATACGACGACCGGGACACTTTTTTTTTGCCGAGACCTGGGCCGGGTCGGGATATAATTTTTTCAAGCCGGCCGGGACAAAACCAGCTCGGGATTGCAGTATATTTTCCTTCAAACGCTCCAACAAGGCTATATAATAATCGTTGTTGATTGTTTTCCCCTTTTCAAGATAGTCGATGAATATTATACCGTGTGCATCCCAAAATACAGACACCATAACCTTCCCAGCTGACTGTTGCGTTTTTCCTCGCTTTGGATTCGGTTCATCATATGTAGTCCACTCAGTTGACTCTCGATTGGACTCAGGAGTGAAGTGATGGAGCCATGTTTCATCCATTGTCACATATCGACGAAAAAATTCGGATTGATTACGATTGAACAGCTTCAAACACTGCTCTGAATCATCAATTCGTTGTTGTTTTTGGTCGATTGTGAGCTCTCGCGGCACCCACTTTGCACAGAGCTTTCGCATGCCCAAATATTCATGCACAATATGTCCAACGCGCTCTTTCGATATCTTCAGAGTCTCAGCTATCTGGATCAACTTCACTTTATGGTCATTTAAAATCATTTTGTGGATTATTTTTATGTTTTCTGGTGTAACCACCTCTTTTGGGCGTCCACTGCGTTTATTATCATTTGTGCTCACACGACCACCTTTGAATTCAGCAAACCATCGACATATGGTTGCTTTCGATGGAGAAGAGTCCGGATAACATTTTCAAGCCAAGTTTTAGTTTCGACGGTCTTTTTTTCCATCAAAAATATTGTTTTATTAACACACGAAATTCGTCTTTCCCCATTTTTCACAATAACAAAAGTAGCTTCACTTAAAACGCAATATCTCACAAACTAGTTGTCAGACAGCTGTTATATTATACATGTATGTTTTGAAGGTTGGTACTAGCTGACAGTCATATGAAAACAAATCCACTGGCGCCATCTATGCGTTAGTCTCGGGACTTATCAGCCGACCTTGTATACATATACATATGTTTTTTGTTGGATATTATTACTATTAAGAAATACTACAAGAAGCCATCTTCGAATGGAACTCAGTATAATGTGAAATGCCTATTCATATCCCAAGGCAGGGCCGGCCCGTAGCATAGGCAGTATAGGCAAATGCTAAGGGTGCCGTCCATCCAGGGGCGCCAATTTAACTGTTTAGCAAAGCTATCATATATATTATTTTATTCTTGAAATCAATTGTTTATTATTAGACTCATCTTCTCTCTCCAGATGCACTGCTGAGATTCCTCAGTCCCACCCTTGCAAGTCCTGCTGTCGCCTCCACCTCAGCAGCGCAAGGCAGCAGTGATGATACAGCATCAAGTGCTCCTCCTGTCGCCTCCACCTCAGCAACACAACCCAGTAGTGAAGCAGCCTCATTAAGCGAAAGGGTTCACAATAGATAAACAAGAGATGACACTTGCTGAGGCTGAGAGAAAATGTGGCGTGATGTTCTACATCGATTGGTGGCAATAATTAAGTCTTTAGCTGAGAGAAACATGTCGTTTAGGGGTTCCAAAGACACATTAAATCAACCAGACAATGGAATTTTTTTGAAAGAGGTGGAGCTTATGGCCAAATTTGATCCAGTGATGAAGCAGCATGTTAGTAGGGTGGAAAATGGAGCTGGCAGCCATGTTCATTATCTTGGAAAAAAATACAAAATGAACTGATAGACTCCATCAGTTCAAAAATAATAGAACATATTGTGAAGGATATCAAAAGATCAAAATATTTCTCTATTATTTTAGATTGTACCCCTGATCTGAGTCATAAGGAACAGCTCTCTGCCATAATCAGGATAGTGTCACAAGAAGACATACCTAAAGTTAAGGAGCATTTCTTAGGCTTTCTTGTTGCAGAGCAGTCAACTGGAGATCATTTGTCATCTCTAATCCTAAAAAGGTTAGAGGAACTTAACATCCCATTTGAGGACTGTAGAGGCCAATCCTATGACAACGGTGCCAATATGAGGGGGAAAAATAAAGGTGTTCAGGCAAAGTTGCTTCAGCTGAACTCAAGAGCTTTTTTTGTCCCATGTGGTGCCCACACTTTAAATCTGGTAGTAGCTGATGCTGCAAAAAGCTCGCCAGATGCCCTTGGCTACTTTGGGCATTTAACAAAGTTATTTAAGCTCTTCTCAGCCTCCACCCATAGGTGGGATGTCCTCCTAAAATATGTTAAAATAACTCTAAAGTCATGGGCCGAGACCAGATGGGAAAGCAGAATAAAAAGTATTGAAGCAGTAAGGTATCAAGCTGGTCAAGTCAGGGAGGCTCTTCTGGAAGTGAGGGAAACAACTGCAGACCCTGTGGTGAGAGTTGAAGCCCAGTCTTTGGCTGAGGAGATTGGATCCTATCGCTTTTGTATTTGTACAGTTATATGGTACGACATTCTCAGCAAGATCCAGTATGTCAGTAAACTAATGCAGTCACCCTCCATGCAGTTTGATGTAGCTGTCGACTTGCTGAAGAAAACCAGAGATTCCCTCACAAGTTACAGAAACACTGGATTTTCTGATGCACAGACAACTGCAAAGGAGATGTGCGAAGAGATGAACGTGGAGGCTAAACTCAAACAAAAACGTTTGAGAACCACAAAAAAGCACTTTAGCTATGATTCTCCAGATGAACACATCCATGATGCACTACGAAAAATGGAAACCACATTTTTTAATATGGTCATGGATACGGCCATCTCCTCACTAGATGAAAGATTTCAGAATCTTGGAGAAGTGAATAGAATCTTTGGTGTGCTCCTCGATTTCCCCAACTTAGGAGAAGAGGACCTGCTACTGAAGTGTCAAACTCTAAGTACCGCTTTGACCCATGACAGCCAGCCAGATATTGATGGCACAGAACTTGCAAAGGAAATGCAGAATTTCCCACCATTGCCATCAAAGAAAATGACAAATATGGAACTTTTGACCTTCCTGCATGAGAAGAAGCTGGTCGAAATTTATCCTAACATGTGGGTTGCCTTGAGAATCTCTGCCACTCTTCCTGTTACAGTGGCTGCTGCTGAAAGAAGCTTCTCTAAGCTCAAACTGATAAAAACGTATCTTAGATCTACCATGATGCAAGAACGTCTCAGTGGACTTGGCATTATAAGCATAAACCATGTGGTCTCAAATCAGTTATCATATGATGATATTATAGATGACTTTGCTGCAAGAAAGACCAGGAGAGTAAATCTGTAGGAGGTTATGTGAGATTGAGGAGGTGGTTTTGTTGTTTTAAAATAGTTTAAGCTAAAGCATACCAAAAAATAAACCACGAGAGGTCATTATAAGATCACCTTTTTATATATTTATTGTATATTTTTATTTAAATCTTTGTAAAAAACAGTGCACACTGGTTTCTTTATTGTGCAGTGTCTTATTTATATTGTATTAATACGTTAATTTATTTCAATTGTTTACAGTTTATATTTTAGGAGTATTTAAATCTAATACTTTAAATGAGCTATTTTTGTTATATTTAATACATTTAGTTTATTTGTTGTATTTGTTTCCTTAATTTTTTCTTAGTTTTTTAAATGTGCTATTTCTTTATTTAAATAAAACAATATCTAGAACAACGATATTCAGTTTCTTGTGAGTATATGTACACTAGCAGTGGAATTTACTGCGATGCATGGGGGGGGGGGCGCCACATAAAATCTTGCCTAGGGCACCAAAGTGGTTAGAGCCGGGCCTGTCCCAAGGGATGATTTATCAATTCCATCGAACTAAATAGCTATGTGTTAGTCTCGGGACTTATCAGCCGACCTTGTATATATTCCAGTAATATGTTCAATTTTAATAATATCCTAGCAAACATTTCAATGTTCCCGGGCGTCCACGAATAGATTGCCATTATATAATCAGTATAATTAAATATACCACAGATGTATATTTATCCCTATCGTGATTGGTTTGAAGAAACAGAGCGTGAAAATTATATAAAAGTGGTTGGCACTATTCAATAAGGCTTTACTCCTGGCGGTTAAAGTGTATGTAATCGTCTATATTTCCCAAAAAACATCCTAGCACTTCGGCTAGTCTGGGATGTATGGAATTTTGAAATAAGTAATACAATTTAAAAAATATATAAAACCATATAAATTGAAACAAATACTAAAATATAATATATAATTAAAAGAAAAGGTGTTTTCGAAAAAAAAAAAACAACCTTAAAAAAATAAAAATATATATTATTTGAACATAATGTGAAAATTATTTGAAATAAAATAATTTTAACCATACTACAGTCTCAAGTGTATTTTCTGATGACCTAACGATCAATTTCATTTAAGAATCCTTAGAATAAACTACTCCAATATTAATAGTTTTACACTTCATTCAATAAAGCAATCCAGAGAAGCCAGAGAAATACTCAATGTTTATTTTGTTTTATCATTGCAGAAAAGAAACGCAAAAAATCACATAAAAATGAAGCTTATTTTTTTTTGTACCTTCGTACAACATTTATTCTTGAATGTTACCAAACATCAAAAAAACTTAATCATTACACGTACAAACATAAAATTTTACACAGCTAATATTAAACAAAACAAAATCAAAACTCATCAACAATTATATTTACATATTTAAAAACATTTTTCGATAGGGGGGATTTTGTGCTCTTTAATTTATAAAGTAAAATCTGTATTTTAGTTACAATAAAATTTATTTCCGTGCTATCAGGGCCATTGTAAATATAACAATTCCTTTCATGGTTAAAACATGGCCAAACTTCATATAATTTTTTTGAACAACCATATCCCATATTTCTTAAAATGAAGCTTATTGGTGAGCTTGTAAGAACTACAACTCAAAATTTGCTTATTTTGATAAAGTATATACTATTAGCTCATATATATATATATATATATACTATTAGCTCATATATGTATATACTATAAGCTCATATATGTATATACTATTAGCTTATCACCTAAACTCTTTTAGTGCTTACGAGTCACGCCCTTGTCGTAGTTGTTCTCCTTTCTCTCTCTCTGCCATCCTTCCCTTTCATGTAAATTAAAAACAATAGATGCCAGTACATAGTTCTACTTGATTAGCAAAGAGATTTTTCTTTTTTTAACATATGCTTATGTATCACTAAAATTAATAGAATAATTTGCACATTTATTGAGTCTCTAACTCACTTATTCACTCACTCCTAACAACGAAACAGAGCAGTAGAGTGCCTGCTTGGTAAAACTTGTCTACAGAGATAATATTTATTCATATATCCAATTATATAGGTAAATTGCACTATATTTCTTAATAGAAACTTTAGCACATACATTCTGAACTATACATTTAGCGTCTTTTAGTCCTCCCTTCGACTAAAAGAGATTGAAGTGGCCATGCTAAGTATAAGTTGACTAGAAGTGAGAATATTGTTTTATGCAAAAAAACAAAAACATTTTACTTTATAAAACACATATATTTAGTCTTTAAACTACATATTTGGCATATTTTAGGCATTCCTTGCATACTGATAAATGACAACAAATACTTGTATTTATCTGAAATAATTGTGTTTTCTATGTGCGTTTATGTACATCAAAGCATACTTGATAGAAATATCTATAAAATATTTTCGTTTCTAATTAATTATGTGGTTTCTTAGTTTGCTTTAAAGTAATAAAATGCCTTATAAGATGCAATAGCATTAGAGGCTTATAGATATCCTCGTAAAACATCAATCAGCTGAATGACTGCGTGGCCACTCAATGGTATAAAAAAAGAAATATGAAGCATCTAGGCATTATTTATGGTTTTTCTTTTGTCTTATTTTGGGTGGAGGCTTCATTAGACAAAGGAATAAATTGCCCAAAGGCAAGTTATTTGCCAAACACTATAAAGGAATAAACACTATAAAGGGATGGGGGGGGGGGGGCTTCTGGCATTTGACAGGAATTTGAATATATAACAAGCATTTGATACGTATAGTCTGAAAAATTATTTTTTTCTAAAGACGTAGAAGTTGTATAAGAGATTTTTGAGTCTGATTTAGCAGACTTTTATATAAAATAGTAATGAAATAAAAATAATTTGTTAATTTTATTTCAAATGTGTATTTCTGTCAACAGCTAAAAGATTGCATTTAGTTGGTTATGATGAAGTAATAATATAAAATAACATCATGTTTTTCTTCTTTTTTTACATTAATTCATTGGAAATAAGAAAATACTAATAAGTAAAAACAACCAATTTATATTTCTTTAATGAAATAATAAATGAATGCAGTTTTTTTAATGTTAAAGGTTCTAAAATATTTGTTATGTGTTATTTTGTCTTTATAATTATATAAAGCTGTATATTATGAGGCATTATATCTATTGCAACATTATATTTTTTAATAGAATTAAATATTCATGAGTTAAAGAGGGAGATTATAAATTGTCATAACATTTCTTAATTATTTTATTGATAAGTAATTTATAATTGAACAAAACGCAATGCGATAAAGGGCCACTTTAACTACCGCTAAAGTAGTTTGTGTTGATATGCAGCATCATTTTAGGGATTAAAGAAGTTGTGAAAGGGATTTAAGGTCCACATATACCATCATCGTAAGGAACCTTAAAAGTACCATATATTCCTAAAGGTTTTATTACCTCCGCCAAAGGAGGTATTGTTACCTCCGCCGAAGGAGGTATTGTTTTCACTGGCGTTGGTTTGTTTGTTGGTTTGTTTGTCAGCAGGATTACTCAAAAAGTACGGAACGGATTCAGATAAAACTTTGTGAAGTTGTCGGAAATGCCAAAAGACACAAGTGATTAAATTTTGGCATCTCTGAGTGCAGAATTAAGATGCCAAATGAGCTAAATACTAATAAATATTTCAAGTTAGCCTACTCTGACAATAGATGTCGCTGTGCTGTGAAATCGGGTGCCGGGAGCGTTTTCCTCTCGGAATTTCCGTCGAGGGGAACCCTCCCCGTCCCTCTACGCCGCCCCAGTCGTGAAAAATCCGCCTCGGAAGGCTCATAAGGACCCCGTGACGGCGGAGGTTTGCACTCTCTGAGTGTATATATGCCTCTAGTTTTCACTGGCGTTGGTTTGTTGGTTTGTTTGTCAGCAGGATAACTCAAAAAGTGCGGAACAGATTCGGATGAAACTTTGTGGAGTTGTTTGAAATGCCAAAAGAAACACGTGATTACATTTTGGCATCTCTGAGTGCTTCTTTAAGATGCAAAATGAGCTAAATACTAATAAATATTTCAAGTTAGCCTACTCTGCCAATAGATGTCGCTGTGCTGTGAAATTGGGTGCCGGGAGCGTCTTCCTCTCGGAATTTCCGTCGAGGGGAACCCTCCCCCGTCCCTCTACGCCGCCCCAGTCGTGAAAAATCCGCCTCGGAAGGCTCATAAGGACCCCGTGACGGCGGAGGTTTGCACTCTCTGAGTGTATATATGCCTCTAGTTAAACGTATTTTTCTGTCTTTGACGTTATGCAAAGGTTACCACCTTTATAATCCAACTGTCAACCTTCCCTTTATCTTATGAACATATTTGATTGGATTGTCAGCTTTTCTTCACGTAATGAATAACAAAGCGATGAAGAAAAAAACAAATCAATCTCACTGCACAATAACTTCACTTCTGTGTCCTTGATATTAAAGCAAGCAAACAGGTGAGTGAAATAAAGCAGTCCATCATATTTGGATAAGTGACTCAATGTACGAAAACAAAGATAATATCTTCATGAAATTATTATTGTTATTATTCTTGCCTTTTATGTCCATTATTATTTTGTTATATTTTGTGTGTTGTATCTGATATGAAGTGTTTTTTTCATTTTGGGTCTTGATTATAGCGATTTTTTAAATTATATTATTTTTTTAGGACTACTGGGCTGTGTGGCAATTAAGAGTACGTAAACGAAGATGCTGATAAGATATATATGTTTGTTTGCGTGTTGGCATACAAAACTGTCCACAGGTCAAGAAGGTAAGAAATCTGAAGTAAGTCATAAGTATACAGCATAAAATGTTGATTTTTGGGTTCAATCATTCCATTTATTCATCCAAATGTTTTTGGGGGCTTAGATAATTTGGAATTTTTAAGCATTGCTTGTAATTATTTAAAAATATAATATGAATATGTAAGCTTTAGAATGGTGCATTTTTAAACTATTTACTTAAATATATTCTGAAATATTCATAATAAAATTTGGGAAAATATTTCATTTTAAAAGTGGATTTCTACACTTAGGGCAATTTCTCAATAACACAAAAATGTCCCATCGGTACTAAAAAGTGGGGCACACCAGTCAACCCAATTATCTGCGAAACCCCAGACATTTTTATTGCCTATTTGGTTCTATGGAATTGCAATCGCATCTATAAGCATTAGAGCATTATAATTAATCCATTGGTAATAAAAACCTGTCAATGAGGCAAATCAATATGAACCTCCTTTTCTCGGAAGCCTAACCCGCGACCTCAACATTGACATTTGAACAGGGTTCCACTGATTTATTTTACATAGACATAACCAGAGCTGGGATTCGGTAGAAAAATCTACCGCCTGTTCGATATTCGGTATATCCCTTCTACCGATCGATACCGCTATTCGGTAGATTGTATTATATATCTACAGTATCGATCGATATTCGGTAGGGTAGATTGGAAAACGTGAGAAATTTATTTATGTATATGCTCTATGACTTCTTCATATGCATTTAATATCGGACAATTTATAACAAAGGACATAATTTCTTATAATTCCTTATAGATTATTTGAAATTTAATACATAATAATCTTATATAAATTATAAATGTGCTTGGATTTTTAGGAAATTGAAGGCTATAGATTTTTGTTCATTTACTGTCTCTTATTGTCCAATATTAAATGCACTTTCAGGTACTCTAGTACTCAATACATAGCATAAGCTTATATTGAGTGTATATTTATGTATCTGCTCTATAATACTATAAGTTGTACTTGTTTATTTATTTTCAAAGTTCAAGTTCTTCACACAAAGCGACAGTTGAGCGATGTTTCTCTGCTATGGAAGGGAATAAGCTCTCTATATCTTTATGTCTCTTTGTGAATGTCACAAAAGTAATACTTTCAAATATACCTTACCGATTGTCAATCGGTACGGTATTTGGTAGTTTCTACCGAATGTCGTATAATCGGTTCGATATTTGAAATTTACTGTGGTAGTATCGAATACCGATTTACATTCGGTAGTCGCAGCTCTGGACATAACTCATGTTGATAAGTTGGTTATACCCTCTCAGTATTAAATTTCTCTCTCTTCCTAATCTACCGTACCGAATATCGATCGATACTGTAGATATATAATAAAATCTACCGAATACCGATATCGATCGGTAGAAGGGATATACCGAATACCGGCGGTAGACTTTTCTACCGATTCCCAGCTCTGGTTATGTCTATGTAAAATAAATCAGTGGAACCGTTTTCTAATCTAAATGCTCAACTATCTCTCTTAAGTATGTTGATTTATAAATATAAAAAATACCTCAAATGTTAAATATACCTTTTTTAATGATTTGGCAATGTACATTTCCTAAAAACTGAACAAAGGGCTTCATCTTTTTTCTTGTGAACAACATGAAATTCAATACTCCTTGAGAGATTAGTATTTGAACCTAATTAAGAGCTTTAAAATAACTTTCTTCACTTTTAAGTGTGTAACTCAAATGAGTTGAAATAACCTTGTCATCTCTCTGACAAGTTGTGACTTCTGATATGAGAAAGTGTAATTCATACATCTAAGTCTGTAAGTCTGTAATGTATTGTAAATATATATCAAGGTAACATGAACTATTTTTAGGAAGAATGAAAGCGAAAAATATCAAAGTTCTCCATGTGAATAAGATTTTTTTGTGATATTGAGATTGTATGAAAGTAGAAGCTTAATAAGAAATGAGTATAACAGCATAAATAATAATAATATTCTTATTTTGTATTTGTATTTTTTAATCCCATTTTTAAAAAATCTGTTTTAAAACTAATTCAAACTATTATGCAAGTTAACTTCAAATTTTTTTGTGTGTAGTTACAAGCTAAAAGTCATCACAAGCTTATATATCATAAGCAGGAAATGATCGGGACACATTTTTCGCTGGGACCCGGGCCGGGACTTCAATTTTTCAAACCGGGCCGGGACTTAATATATTTTTTTATTCCTTCGGCATTCTAAAGACACGACGTTTTTTTAGAAAAGACTTTCCACAAAAAGTGACGACCTTTTTTAAAAAAGAATATCCCAAAAAAACTGAGGACGGTTTTTTTTTAGAAAACAATCTCCCAAAAAAATATTTCAAAAGAACATCCTCACTTTTTTGGGAGATTCTTTTCTAAAAAAAATTATGAATGATAAACAAAAGAAAATATTTAAGTCCCGGCCCGGTGTATAAAAAACTGCGACACTTGGCGGGCCGGAACGCTCAAAAAACAGCCATGACCCGGGCTGGGTACCCGGTTATTTCCTGATTATAAGTATATTAAAATTATACCTATAACATATAATAATTATTGAAATTGTGTATTCAAAGGTTGAAACATTAATAAATATAATTAAAAAATGAGTCAATTATTTTACCTATAAAATGAATAAAAGGGATAAAAAATTTAAACTGAACCCTTTTTATACTTCTTTCAAATAAATTAACAAATTACGAACAGAAAGAATCCCCATACCCCAAATTTTAAAGAAATAGTCGATAGAACAATAAAAAACTATTGACATAATTGCTATCCTTTGTATATTGTATCTTTACTTAATGGTTTTTTTATTAATACAAATTTATTTTTCACAATATCTTAAGAGACCCCCTACAGTTTATAATGTTAATGTTTAAGTTAAAATTTAATTATAAAGTTTGATTTTTTGAAAGTTTTTTTGGTAATGTCTTGTCGTAGATATAAATGAGAATAAAATTGTTGTACCGATGTACAAAAAAATATATATTATATATATATACTTTTTCAATGAATAGGCGATGTAAAATCAATATTTTAGTTTCCTTAATAGCCATGAAATAAAGTTTATTTAAAAAAAGCACTTCCAACAACTTGTGCAATAAAATGTTGAGCTATTTTTTGTACACTACAAACGACGCATAAAGTTTTTATATTAAGAGTAGTATCATGTCAATTGTATTTATATAAACTTGGTCTCATATGTATTTTATAATACGTAGGGGTATTTTATATTTGCCATGTCTTTCTCTCTTGGAATCCCGCTTAATATACCTATCAAGGAACATATAAACAAAGAAAGAATACAACTATTATATGTACATCATTGCAAAAAGAGCTTTTCCCCTCAACCTTCATATATATTTTTAAAAAATCGTGTTGAACAACTGGAACGAGTAAATCAAATAGAGTACTCTTTTGTTTATTTGAACATAAAAATGTAAAGTTAATTCATAGAGAGAGAGAGAGAGCGAGAGAGAGATTTCTTACACATGACACCTAGGAAAGAAATTCTTTGTTTGGTTATTTTCATAATTTATAGTGCTTTAAAAATATGGGATATAATAATTGTCTAAGTAATGACGTATATAAACCAAGACATATGAGATATATTAAGTATTGGTGTGGATAATGGCTCTGTCTAAAAATATAGCTTTCGCGGGAATGCATTTGATTTATTTTGTACTTGCTTCATAGGGAGCTAAAGCAAATATTTCAAAAAGTAGATGAAGTAATATATATGAAGCTATATAATAAATAACAATACATGTTTTTTATGTGAACATGTGTGCAGCGTAGATACAAAGTAATGAAAATGTTAGACAGAGCATATATCAACAAGAAAACAGACACTTCTGAAAGCGTTTTCTTAATCCAACCACAAATATTTATTTATAGATATTTAGCCACTCAAATTTATTTTTCAACAGGAAAATATGTACTTAAAGTGCTATTAGGTTGTTGTGACTAGCGTGTCTTATTCAATATGATTAAATCTACTAATCCGTATGAAGGCTTTGCCAAACTGTTAATATGCATTTATCAGCTACTATTTTAAAAACTTATATAATAACGGGATACTCAATAGAGGAGAAAAATATGTGTGACCTGAAAAGTTCTTTGTTCTAATATGTCGAACTAAATGTTTCAATACTATTTTTATATTATATAAGAACATTTTTTTGGTGCCTCAGGTAAACAATTGATTTTCCATCAAATGGTTACATTTAAAAAAAATACACCATTTCATTAACATATTTAAAAAATCACTAAAATACTTAACAATATTATCTGGAGGGACTAATCTTGAAGAACGAAATCCTAAGATTAGACGGTCAGTTTTTGTGAAGTCCTCAAGAGCAAGCGAGGTAAATACCCCCAACCCAAAAACGACGATAACAAGGTCCACGACAAATTTACGTGCGATCAAATTACTGGACACCCTTAATTCATTTTTTGGAAATGTCTTTCGTTAATCAGATCACATCTTTAATAAATTAGAGTGGCGTCATTAGCTACTATAACTAATTTAAACCTCTGTTTAAAATGATATACTCTATTTCTCAATGACTTGTACAAGTGATCATTAATCATTGGAATCAAATGATAATAATATAATAAGGCACAAAAAAAGGAGTATTTTTGAAGAGATATAAACGAATGCCAGATAGCCTCTGGTATATATTTTGCACTTTATTTTCTATGACTTCTTCAAATAAGTCAATATTATTTGTATCGATGGATTTGAATGAAATAATGCAAAAACATAACATGAATTCCATATATAGTACCAACCCATATATATAGGTAACTGTATACATGTAATCAGCATGCAGATCAAATATGTAGCCAAAAATATACATTGTACTACTGTTTGACTTTTATATAAACGTAAGTCAGTGCAAAACATTGTCTCAGTTAAGTTTTCAACACAATGCACCATCATTTTATCATATAGAATCCATATATATATATATTTTTTTTTTCCACCCATTTGTACAACGTTATGACAAATGTTTATTGAATAAAAAATATGGAAAGCTATTAACCTATACACATCTTAATAAATGCATAAGTACCTATAATAATATGTCTGTAGTAAGCCATTTATGGGAGTTCTTGGTTTCACCTTTCGCTTTTTCATCTATTTTTTGACGATCATAGTATTTTGTTTTTGGATGGGTAGTATGCAACAAAGAAATATGTATGTGACCTTTCAGCTACAAAGCAAGAACAAAAGACTTTTGGCGACAACGAATTTGTCCCCCAGACATTCTATATTTGACATGCTCTTCTTTTATTTTGTATAAGTTATAACATATTTCTATTAATTGAACATAATATTATGATAATTTAATGGCTACATTTTTGCCAGATAATATATATTTATTTCGCATCCATAGCAATTTATTATATTGTAATTTGTCATTCTGATTGTAATTCTTTATAAAAGACTTGAGGACATTTTTTTTTTCTTATTAAGATTGAAATTTAGTTTTCATGTAAATGTATGATTTAAAAAAAATATTTTCTGCCATGTACTATTTTCATAATTTTATTTTTTAATTTGAATCTTCAGCGTATATACAAAGTCTCCTAAGTGAGATATGGATCTTCAAAAACAATGCAAAGTGTATTTTTAGTTTATTATCCCAATTCAAAGATTATTTATTTTTGATATTTTATATAATTTTATATTTATCGTTTTTAAAATAAGATACCCATAGAATTAAGTATATACAATTCAATAAAGGAAGAGTTTTAAATGACTAAAAAAGATAATTTCGATTCTAATATAAAATTCCACAGATATAAATAGACTAATATAATATATTTAGCATCAAAAAGACTTACAAGAGTATATTTTGTGTTTTTATCGAAATGAAGGATTTTTAATGATGTCATTTATATGTGATCTTTCAATTTTATTAACTGCGTGTACTCATTTCAAATTTGGCCTTAAATATGCAGGACTTAGACAAAGTCTAAGCAGTATCATTTATTTAATAACAAAACTCCCAATGTCCTAATCAGTCATGTAAGCTTTTGTATGTAAATTTTATTTAAAAAAAATGAATAAGCTGTTTAAAAGTAAAACTTGCTTTTCTAGTCAACGCGTCACATATATATATATATATATATATATATATATATATAACATTAGGCATATATATAACTATAGTACAAAGAATAGTACAAAGATAGAACGCAGAGTCAAGTGAGTCACATTGTAAGAAAAGCCAATGTATTCATATAGAAGGCAGTCTGCATCATACCATATTATTTGCATTTTGGTGTTTCTCTAATAAGGGGGTTTTAAATATCTTATGGTATGGAAAAAATGGCATTTTTTGTTCATTTATGGGTGCTTCTACAAAACTTGTTATGAAGATATTTGATTTCATGACATAGCCATATTGATGGGAAGAGTTCGATGGACGCTCCAAAAACATACATGACATATATGCATTTTAGTGTGCCCTTCTTTGTTAGATTGATAAGTAGGGAAATGCTAATATTGTTGTTTTGTTTATGGATATATATATATATATATATATATATATATATATATATTATATATATATATATATATATATATATATACAGTGTGGTAAGATCAAATCCGGCGGGTTTCAGGACATCATTTACAAGGATGACGTCATCGGATCCGCGCAGTTGATTTTTTAGCAGAGAGCCAATATGAGATATCATTTCAATTGAATTTATGTCATCGTCATGGCCGCATATGGAAATCTACAGCCTATTATCTGGAACGAGCAAGAACGCAGGTGTGCCGTTATCCAGATTTGTGTATAAAGGGCAACACCATCAGCACACCCAGGTCTCTGAGCTGCTCGGGATCGACAGAAAAAGGTTGCTGAGCTCAGGCAGCAGCTGAAGGATACCAGGGACCCTCGTGCTGTCGTTGACAGGACCTTCAGGCCCTCCATCAGCGCCCGCAAGGCCAGGACCCCCGACTTCATCAGGAGGAGGTGTCAGACATCTTCGAGCTCTAAAAGAGTATAAATTTTTGTTTTTAAAGTGCGTACATTTAAATATATATATATATATATATAATATATGTTTAAATGTATGAGCTTAAAAACACGAATCCATACTCTAATCAGATGCAACACATAGAAATTATTATTTAGTTGTTTATAAAGACTTTCAAAGAAAACATTCGGGGTCAGCCTTTTGCTTTTTGAGTGTTTTTGTTTTTAAGAGCTCTGGAAGCATTTCCAGAGTTTATTATCTGAGAAGATAAAAAAATAGAACTTTGGTCAATAAAGAAACAATTAAATGGAAGAAATTAAACAAATATTGTTTATACATAGGATTGTTCGATGTATATTCATAACAATTTTTTACATCATTCTTTTGTGCATCTTTTACATTTCAAATTCAAATTTTAAGGACCGACGTACATTTATAACGACTTCCTTAAATGGTATTTATATTTTAACGAGGAGTATAAGTATCACTTAGCCTTAAATTTGTTGGTATAATCTTAAATACAGATCATTGTTTGATCTCTTATACATCGGCATAATTTAAAAATCATTTTTTCTATTTAAAAAAATTAAAAGCCATCCAAAAGGTTTTTTTATATTAATTTGTCCAGAACCATCCAAGTATATGGGTCTTTGTGGAAATTATTACCATCACTATGATAAGTTCGTTAAAAATTCTCTTCGTTTTATAGTAAAACATATCGATTAGTTGAATACATGCGATGATAATTGATATATTACATATAGCTGGATAATGCTAAGGAATATATCTCTTAATGATATGAAAAAAAGGGACATCTTTGAGGGATCATGTGGAATTGATCCCTACAACAAATAGTCAATAGAATAAAATCATTCTAAACTTATCGAAATACAAATGACCCAACGGCCGCAACTGGTCTTAAAATGCTTCTGAAGGATTTGGCCGTCATTTTTATGATGTGTAAAAAACTTAAAATGCGTTTTGTCATTTTCACTATTTCATTTAGAATTACTTTTTTGCTACACCTCATTTATTCAATATTTAGAATAATTAAAAATGAGGGGTTTCAACAAAAAAAAGTAATTTTAAATGGAATAATAATATTGTGATTTTGTTTTTTTTTTTTACATATGTGTTTAAATGTATAAGCTTTTTAAATACTATTTCATACTCTTCCTTATGAATGAATTGTTTATATGTATATAAGTATTTGTGTTATATTCATGTTTCATGTTCATTTCGTTATTTTCTTTAATGGATATAATAAGGAATAGTAACTATTTTTTTATCATAAAAAGAGTAGCCATAAAATAAATGAAGACACCAATAAATAATCTTTTTTCAATAATAAAGTTTTAAAAAAACATTATTTTTTTGCCTAATTGATTCGATAGAATTGCCGCTTCCGACAGGATACAAATAGGCATTATAGCATTAAAATTAGTTTATCGAACCTAAGATCTTTCAATGAGGTATACACAAAATGACCATCCCTCTTGGAGTATTCGAACCTGCGCCCAAACATTTTTTTTCTCTATATGGTTCCGATGGAATTGCATCCGCATATTTATAAGCATTATGTATTAAAATTAGTCTATCGAAACGAGGATTTTACAATGAGTTGACCAAAAATGACGAGATTCGAACCTGCACCCCCAACATTGAGAGTGCAACACGCCTTAACGGATACGACTTCGTACTCCCTTTTTTGTTTGTTCTTGTCCAAGCTATAACCAGTATTTGAAAATGAATTGAAAACGATTATTCATACTTTGAAACTGCTTCCTTGAATGAAGTCCATTTATATAAATACATATATTTATAACTTCATCCCAATTTATTATCTCTTTAGACAACATGGAATTATCCAAGCAGTTAAATGAACACCAAATATTAAATCCCAACTACCTCAAATATATATTCATTTTCTATGTGCGTGACGCAACTCTTTAAAAGAATTCACAAAATGTGTCCTCTCAACTGAAAAGCAAGATAAAATGATATTTGATGAACTAAAATCATTGTCGTTTTATATTTTATAAAAATGATTTTTTCCGTTGTATTCACTTAAGAAGTCTTCGAGGATTGAAAATTTTATATTTTGTACAAATAATAAATTGCATCCTTCTATTAACTTGGCACAGCTGAGATGCCACCAAGTATAATCGTAAAGGGTAAGTTGTGTAATTATTATTATTTTTAAATGTTGATTAAATGCATACTTAAAGAGGTATGAAAAACGTAAATGGATCATTAAAAGTAAATACTCAGTATTGCTAAACGAGAACCAGCTCCATAAATACATTCTAGTATCAAGACATTCCCATAGCCAATAGACACCGTCCATTGCCTCCACCACCTTCAACCATTCTTCAGAAGACCATAAGAGAAGGAAGGCTACCCTATTGCCTTGGAACGTTGATGATCCTAGCGAGAGCTCTTTCGATTATATCCAATACAAATCATTTCGATAAATTGAAAAGATTATTCAAAGCTTATACGTGATCATCGTGATTAAAAACCCTATTTGACATGGACTAAAGTAATGACGCTGTGTCATTATAACAAACCGAATGTTTTGTATGAAATCATTTAGACATTAAAATAAACAAATACCTAAAGATTTCCTCTAATGAAGAGATGATTAGTACACTAATTGATGTTTAGAACTAAAACAGAAGTCCACTACTCTTCTTGCATACCTATAAACATTTCATTATTAATTAAAGATGAACCTCAATTAGGATTATAACATTTTTTATATGGAATAACTCCTTATTGTATTATATAATATTGTTGATATATTTTTATGTTGATGAGTCACATATATTTAAAAACAATTTTACCTTCGATCCGAATTTTTACATGAAAGGGAATCCCCCATCGTCGTGTGGGAGAACGACAGAAGGATTTTGATTAGAAGGAGGCTACATCACATCTTTTAAAACGCCCCAATGCCAAAGGCCGTTTTCACGCTGTTTTCTACTTACTACTTATTGACGTTCTTTTCATCAAAACAATGGCCCTATTATGAGATATTATTATTATCATTATATTTTGAACATGAGCCTTGAGTCCTATTTTTCTGCCTCTCTGATTGACAATGAATGGTGATGATGGCATGATATGAAAAGTGGGTAGAGTCTTTTGTAAGGGTCCAAGTGGGAAATAGTACCCGTCATTCAATTATAATATTTTACTTCGTTTAAAGGACTCAATGAGAAAGAATATTATTGATTGGTCTATGAACTATTTATGACCAAAGGGATAAGGCACCAAAAAGTGAACCTCAGAACCATTTGACCGAGGCGAAAAAATGGGACTCTTTAAAAGAATATTCTAAAAAATAAACTGATGCAACATAATATAGATTTACTTTTACTTGTTTGTTCTTTCATTGTTTTTCTCTCAGATAAACCTCACTTCACTAGAACTTAATTTGTTATCAGGGGGTTGAGATCACCTTTAATATAAGTAGTTTATTGTCAAAGAGCTTATATTTAAATATAATAATGTTTAAACTTTAAGGAAACAACCGGCACACTTTTTTCGCCGGGACTCGGGCCGGGACTTTAAAATATTTGTTCGTTCGTCATTCTGAAAGTAATGACGTTTTTTAGAAACGATTTTTTAAACTGTAATAATGAATTTCAACTTAAAATTATGTTTTTTTTAAAAAGAAAATATTTTAAAATATTATTTAAAATACTACAAATTATTTTCTTAAAAAAACGTCGTCACTTTCAGAATGCGAACGAATGAAAATAGTCCTGGCCCGGTGAATTTTAGACACCCGCCGGGCCGGGACGTAAACAAACAGCCGGGACCCAAGCCAGGTACCCGGTCGTTTCCTGGTTTAAAGTATTCACTTTATAACTGGTACGGTCTGTACAAGCATCTCTACCGAAGGCATATCCTGGTGGATGTCAGGATTGCCTCTATTATTTTATATATATTTTTACATAAAACTTTTGGTCCTGTTGATGTGGTTCATTCTCCAGCTATAAAAAGAGATCATGACTTTGACGATGAAACGAGAAAAAAAATTAAACTGCCAGCTGAAAAAAGACATTGTTCATAAGTGAGCTTTCGAGAACTACAATGCAGACATCCTTATTTATAATTTTAAGCATAGCCCAGAACTCCAATTGAAAATCATCTCACCTACTACAAATATATTTTATGATTGTGTTATGAAGCTGTCACGCATCCTACTCATGGGGCAAAGTATTTTATACAAGAAGGCATCAGATAAAGAAATAAAATACTCAATGAACTCCAACACACCAATTAATTATTATTTTTTGATTAAATTACGTAACTTTTTGAATCACTATCACTCACTCCCATGTCCTAAGACACGAATTATGAACTAGGAATTGTCCAGTTTAATTAACCTTGTTGTTTTTACTTACATATATTTGGGGGGGGGGGGGGGAGTATATAGATAAGCAAGCCTTTAAACACTCAGGGGGACAGAGATCAATTAAAATTGTTCATAAATTGTGAAGGAATGAAGGGTTCGTTAATGAAATTGTTGAGAGTGTAATTTATTCCTTCATCTATGACTTAATATGTTATTAAACATTATGTCTGCAATAATCGTTAGTAACGCTTTTAACTTGGCCTCAGATTTTCGTCTATATTTTGAACATAACATGAGCAATAAGGGGTATTATAGAAACCTAATATTAAGATATCAAATTTTAACCCCCCGCGAAAGTTGCGTCATAAAAAACTATATGATCGCAGAAAAATGGATTTTGGTTTGCCCCCCCCCCCCCTTTCCCTCCAAATTGCGTTTAAAGGTTTCGTTATGAAGCAAAACTTTTTTGTTGGTACTTATTTTGAAAGAAAAAAAAGTTTTATAAAAGTTAGAGTTTTGACGTTCTTTTCATCAAAACAACTGGCCCTATTAACGAGATATTATTATATCATTATATTTTGAACATGAGCCTTGAGTCCTATTTTCTGCCTCTCTGATTGACAATGAATGGTTTTCATAAGAAAACTAATGAGTTTCTAATATTCATTAAATAATATTAAGTGCCAATAAATGAACATAGGTGCTGACGCGTCAACCATTTTTTTAAATATCACTCCTACTAGGGTTCTTTATAGTTTTAGAAGAAAAAGAATAAGATGGTACTCCTGTGAATGTTTACTAAGTTATTTTAAAAAAATTTTATTTTCACATCTTAATTTTCATTCAGTAAATTTGACACATAAAATTAAATTGTATATTATTTCTTGTTTTTAAATGTAAGAAGTTTTTATTGACTCCATGGTGATAATATGTATCCATGACGTTGATTATATTCATACTACTCTGCTACTAGTTTCACAGCTCTTTCCACTGATGGTGAATGGGAGGGATATTTTTTTTAAAGGATGTTTTTTTGCTTTTATAAGATCTTCCTCAGGCCAAATTTGCAAAATTGGAGGAACAGAGAATTTATATTTGCTATTTCAAACATTTGCCGCAAAATGGGGGTATGATTGCAAGGATTCCAAATTAGTTATTATTTTTATGTACATCCAAAATTCAACAAGAAATTTTAGTTTTGAAATAGTCATTTTATAGAAAATACCCAAAAATAACATTTTGAAACATTATTATCTCGTTTGTTTTTGGATTTATATAAAAATAATTTGGAATCCTTGCATCATACCTACATTTTGCGGCAAATTGTTTGAAAAAGCATTGAAATTAAGGACATTAAAGGCGATCGAATGGCGAAAAAAAATTACTACATAAGCTACTAAATAACTTTTGGGCCGTTGAGCGGACACTTCCCATTATTCGATTTCGTTCAAACTTTCACGAGATGATCTCTATGCCCTAAAGTAAAATACTAGGGGGAGCCCAACTCTCAAAAAAAAACGAGAAAAAGAATCCCCCTAATATAATATCTAAAGATATATATATATATATTCCATAATATTTTTCTAGCTGGACAAAACATATTTCCATGTAGAGTATAACACAATTTTACTAAAGCGTTTCGATTGATAACCATTCAATAGTATCCATAAATCATGATCCAGATCCAGCTCTTCATTACCAAATATTTGCTAATATGTCACACATTCGAAAATAACACAACTGGTATTTTTTTTACATAGATACCATTAGGAGAATATGAAATAGTCTTCATAATATTTATATTGGACTTGACAATTCATGATTCATGGATACCTGTGTAAGCCGTGTGTAATATATATTTTTTGACTCTTGCTGGTATCCAGGTATACAAACCTATATATCGCGGTTGATTATGAGGAAAACACATAGCTTTGAAAATAATGAGAAAGTTGAACATTTACCTAAATGGTGCTTTGAAGAACATTCTTATGTGACATATTAAAGTCTTGGATTTCTTATTTGGTCGGTACATGATTGAAAAAAATGAGAAAATAATAGATATATTTTTTTTTTCTTTTAACCAAAATACAACTTTATTATATCATAAAATTTCATTATAGTGCATCAAACGGCGTGTTATTAAAAATAGAATCTATTAAAGAAGTTAAAGAATAGGAAGAGGACTCGTGTATATATCATTTTATAAATAAAATGCTGAGGTTTTGATAAAATTTGTCTCATGATGAAAAAATTATTAAAGAAGTGCAAGAAATTGTGATCTTCAAACCTTACTAATAT